>JABTTQ020003376.1:0-177085 GCA_016081115.2 Rehmannia glutinosa | reverse complement strand
GGTTACGTATTGCTCGCGACGCACTGCAAGGCCAGGTCGTATACCAAGGAATAAAAAAGCGTCATAGTGCAAATGTGTCTTTCTCGAGCTAAAAGGCGCGGATATTTCCATACAGTACCAGGAGTACCCCATATTATTCGACCGATGATCAATAAACACACGGTAAATAATCAACAACTTAAATGGTCATCGTAGATTCTCGTGATATCATTCGATTTCCTCCTTTCTTAGCTTTGAAAGTCGAAACACTCATTGTTCGGCCGATTCTGCTTTTGCAAGTGCCGCTTAAACCGAATCGTGAAAAGTCGCTAGATTTCAGAGACGCAACACTTAACTGTATACTTTGTATACGGGCGATTGGCCTTATGGAGATCGGCGGTAACTCCAGCTTGGACTTTTAGCCCACATACTCTACAACCCACCATTTTCCTAAACAGTAAACTTCACATACTTTTACTAACAATCGCGAAGACGAAATATCCGTTCTCATGAAGACGAATTGGCATCCACATCAATCTCGCTCACACCAATGGTCAGCCGCTTCCCGCCACGGCGTAAAAGCCACCCAAGCCCTCCTAAGACCGACTTCAAACGTTGGCAAAAGATTCTGGTTTCATCCTTTACCACCGGGGTTGTTCCCATTTTCTAAAAGACACTCACCTACCGGGCCGTTGAGATGAAGAAGACAACAACCGAGAATCGCCAGGATGCTTGGCATAACAATGATTTTCCGTGGTCGCAACTATGTGTTGAACGGGGCTAGACGATACACCTCTACAACGCCTATAGACGTTCAAAACTTCCAAGGAATCAGGATTCTTTTGGAGAAGAAGTACAAGACGGAAGATGCGCCGCACAAAGAAATTTGTCGGCAAATTTCTCGAGGGCACAAGATGGTTGACACCAAGACGATGATCAACCAAGTTCGTGAGATTCAAATCATACTTCATGACTTAGTGTACGAAGGGATGGTTTTGAATGAATCATTTCAAGTGGCCGCAATAATCAAAAAGTTACGCCATTGTGGAAGGATTTCAAAACTACCTCAAGCACAAGCGTAAAGAGATGGGGCTTGAGGATCTCGATTGTTCGCCCGATCGAAGAAGACAACCAAAAATTAGATGTGAAATCCAAAGAGCCTGGAATGGAGCCAAGGCCAATCTTACAATCGAGCACTAGCAAGAAATGCAAGACCAAAAGCAAAAAAGGCCAAAAAGTTCAAAGGGAATTGCTACAATTATGGCAAACCGAACCACATGGCGAAGAATTGCCGACACCCTAAAGGGCAATCAAGGTGGCAACCAACAAGCCAATGTGACGAGGACAAGCTCGGCCAATCGACATGTCTGCTCAATCTCACCGCCATTGTGTTTGAAGCCAATATGGTGGATAACTCAAGGGAGTGGTGGATAGATATCGTGGCTACTGGGCCACATTTGTGCCGACAAGGAGATGTTCTCCTCCCCACATTCCGATTAATGGGAAGGAAAACTATTCACGGGAACTCTTCGACTTCCAACATCGTGGGGAAGGTTGTGCTCAAGATGACTTCCGAAAGGAGCTTACGCTTGTAGATGTGTTGCATGTCCGGACATCCGCAAGAATTTGGTTTCCGGTCCTTGCTTAGTAAGTGCCGTTCGACTAGTGTTGAGTCCGACAAATTTGTAATAACCAAGAATGGTCAGCTTTTATTTGTAAAGGCTACCTTGGATATGGGCCCTGCTTAAGATGTATGTATGTGTGTTTCCCAAGAGGCTTAAGAATAAAAATGTTACTTCTATTTACTTGTTGGATTGTTCTAATTTATGGCATGATAGATTAGACACGAAACTTCAAATACAATTAAAAGGTTAGTGAATCTAGAATTGATACCTACGCTTAAACCGATTCACAAGACAAAATGCGAAATTTGTGTTGAAGCAAAGTTGGCCAAAGCACCATTTCATTCGAATAAGAAGTACCAAACCACTCTAGTTAATTCATACAAATGTGTGTGATTTAAAACTTGTGCAAACTCGAGATAGGGAAAAAGTACTTCATAACGTTTATAGACGATTGCACAAGATATTGTTATGTGTATCTTTTGAAAAGCAAAGATGAAACTTTAGTAGCTTTTAAAACTTATAAGAATGAAGTTGAAAATCAGCTTAATTTGAAAATTAAGATGATTCAAGATAGAGGCGAGATTATGTTGCTCCATTTGAAGAATTTTGCTCGTCGTATAATTCATCAAACGACCGCACCTTCGCTTCACCTCAATCAAATGGTGTTGCGTAACGCAAAATCGTATTTTAAAGAGATGATGAATACGATGTTGTTAAGTTCGCTTACCCCAAAACTTGTGGGGGAAAGCCATACTTTCGCAAACTACATTCTTAATGAGATCCCACACAAAGGTAAAACGAAACTCCATATGAGTTATGGAAGGGACGTGAAACTGCTATATAAATACCTCAAAGTGTGGGGGTGTTTGCTAAAGTCAAGTACCTAAGCCGAAACAAGTAAGAATCATCAAGACGATCGATTATGCTTTCACTGGATATGCTAACAATAGTAGTGCATATCGCTTTAGTGCACAAGCAAAGAATTCCGATATAAATGAAGGTATGATGATTGAATCAAGGAATGTTGTATTCTTCTTTAGAATATCTTTCCAACAAAGAACGGGAAAAAAAAGTTCGAGTAAACGAACTTATCAAACCGCAAGGTCACCTCCTGGTGATGATGAAGAGGAACCAAGACGCAAAGAAAAGGACAAAAGTAGCTAAGTCTTTTGGTCCCGATTTTCTAACTTATATGTTAGAAAATCGAACCTAGAACTATTCAAGAAGCATTGTTTAGTCCAAGCTCCTCTCTGAAAAAAAGCTATCAATAATGAGATAGATTCCATCATGCAAAATCACACTTGGGAGTTGGTTGATCTCCCACCAGGTTGCAAACCTTTTGGGATGTAAGTGAATCCTTAAAAGAAAGTATAAAGCGTTGACCTATTGACAAGTATAAAGCCCGCTTGGTAGCTAAAGGGTTTAGACAAAGGAGTGGATATGACTTCTTCGGATACATATTCTCCTCGTCACGAGGATTACGCCCATTCGTGTTCCTTCAGCTATTACAATATCGCATAACCTTTGAGATACATCAAATGGATGTTAAGACCCGCTTTCTTGAATGGTGAGCTTGAAGAGAGATCTATATGGAACAACCTAACGGGTACGTTGTAATCTTGGCCAAGAGCTTAAAGGTGTGTAAACTTGTTAAGTCACTTTACGGACTAAAACAAGACTAAGCAATGGCACGAAAAGTTTGACTCGACTATGAAGTCAAACAGTTTCAAGATCAACGAATGTGACAAGTGTGTCTACATTAAGGTACTACAAATGATTACATCATAGTATGCCTTTATGTGGATGATATATTGATTATGGTGGGTAGCATGATTTAATCATGATACCAAGAACATGTTGGAAGAAGAACTTTGACATGAAGGATATGGGATTATCTCGATGTTATATTAGGGACTAAAATCTCTAGACTTCGTATGGAATTGTCTTGTCACGCCTCATTATGTCGAAAGCATACTTAGAAGGTTTAGTGCTTTTGATAGTCCTCCGATCGAGACACCAGAGATCTAAATCTAACTTGGCCAAGAATAGAGGCTGATCCAAACTTTCTACCTAGAATATGCAAGGGTGGTTGAGAGTCCGATGTACTTAACGAATTTTACACGCCCGGGGACATTGCATATTCAAAGTGAGTAAGCTAAGAGGGTTCACAAGAACTCGAAAGTACGGATCACCGGAAAGCCTCGACAAGGGTACTTAGATATTTAAAGTATACCATGAACTATGGAATATCAGAGGTGAGATATCCAAAGAAGATTAGAAGGATACTCGGATGCCAATTGGATATCGTATACAAAGACCCCAAGTCCACAAGTGGATTTGTTTCACAATAGGTGGAGGAGCTGTCATGGAAGTCTTCTAAGCAAATGCATAGCTCGATCCACTATGGAATCCGAATTAATCGCTTTAGATAAAACTAGAGAAGAAGGTCAATGGCTTAGAAACTCTTAGAGGATATTCCTTGTTGGAATAAGCATGTGCCTCGTGATGATACACGTGGATAGTCAATCGAAAGAATTGGAAGGGCACAAAGCAAAGATGTATAATAGTAAGTCTAGATATACGCTGAGACACAATACCATTAGACGCTTGATTTTGAATGGAGTTATTTCTGCTGACTACGTGAAGTCAAAGGAAAACCTTGGGATCCGCTTTACGAAAGGCATAAATTGAGATCAATCTGATAAACTGTTAAGGAATGGGTTTAAAATCCACAACTTAAAGAATGTTCATACGGTAACCCAACCTCGTGACTGGAGATCCCAAGACCTCGTTCAACGGGACAACTAAGTTATGAATGTTCAAATTTAACACTTGGAAAATGTGTTAGCTCATTATCGATACATCCAAGTGTATGTAAACATGTCAAATGTGGTGAGGTTAAGTTTAAGACTTTTAATGATTCCTATACCGAAAGGTGGAATATGGCAGATACTCTTCTATAGGAGATCACCTATATAAGTGAGAAGTAATGGCCGCTTCAAAAGAAACACTTATGAATCAAAGATATGGTCCAGGGTCAAATGGACACAACGTGAGAACAACAAATGTTAGAGTTGTTATTGTGTAAGTATTGTTGTCTCGGTTTACAAACTACGAGTAGTTCAAGACATCGAGTCACTAAGCGGCCCGAGAACTGATAGTATTTTACTAAGGAAGGTTCAAAGCCACAAGCTACCTATCCTAATGCAATAACGATTTGCCGAGACTTTCAAGCTTAATCGTGATACACGTATGCATTAATTTCATTCATGTTGGGGATTGGCTTTGGAATTTGGTCTTGAGAAACGGGTGTTGACCCGATTTTGACCAAATAATTAAGTGGTTTCCACTAGTGTACAATGGAATTAAATTATTTGTAAAAATTCTACTAAGAGAGTAGATGAGAATAGCATTTGGAATTTCTCAAAACCGATTCCAGGTGAATGAGAAATTAATGCTAGGTTAACCACTTAATACAAATAAATAGTATGAAAAATGGAAAATGTGGGGAAGGAGAAATGCTCCATCCCATATAGGAAAATGATGAAAAGTTTGCACACTTAATATATCCCAAGTTGGACTTATGGGGTTGGGCCCTGGGGAACCTAAGTTTTTAAAGGGTGAGGACCTACATGCTTGTGGGGTTTGGTTCAAAGCTCGTCCCGGCCTTACCCTGTGTCCGGTCGTGGGCTTGGGCTTCAAGGCCCTTATTCTTTTGGACCAAAACCTTTAAAATAAATGTTTAATTAATTTTTGTAATTAATTAAATGGATTTCAACCTGGGGAAGAGGTCCGCACTCCGAGCATGGGCGGACGCATCACGCACCAAACCGCACGGCCCGTGTGCGTCGCACCGATGAACAGCAGTGCGTCTTCGATCTGAAAATGTGTCTTTTTGAGCCAAAAGACATTATCTTTCTATACGGGTCACCAGATGCCTATATTATTCGACCCCTGATGACTGAATAAACACACGAAATAATCAGCAACTTAAAATCGGTCATTGGATTCTGCATATTGTCTGATTTCCTCCTTCTTAGCTTGAAAGTCAGAAACACTCTTTGTTCGTTGTGATTCTGGTTTTTGCAAGTGCTGCTAAACCGAATCAGAAGTCGTTGTATCTTAGAGACGAATGCCAACCAGTAAGCACTTTGGTACGGGTGTATTTCGTCTTGAGATCGAATATAATTCACCGACTTAGCCATACCTACAAACTCCAGCCATTTTCTTTCCTAGCAAGAAACCTCACATACTTTTACTAACAAAGATTTTCGGTAGATCTCTCGAGTGTTTCCTTCCTTAGTTCACATGCTTTGTGTGCAAATCGGATTGGGGACGAAAACTAGGATTTTCCGGGAAGTTAGGTTTTGTTTGATTCTTGAGATCTCCGGGCTTCGGGTGAAGTTCAATATTCCGAGGTTTGTGGTGAGACTTTGTGGCATCTCGTGCTTTGGTTCCTGGGTTTGATCCGTGGTGACTAAGACTTGGGAAATAAATCCGTCATGAGCCGATTTATTTTGATATCGAGCTTTGGGTTGTTGCCTCCTTATATTTGTTATCTTTTATATCTTGTACTTTCATTTTTGTTGAGTCCTAGAGCATATTTGTATTAATAGGCTAGTTCAAGTCTCCAGTAATATTTGGTTGTGTCTCTATCGGTTAATAGATACTCAACAAATGCGATCGAGCACTTATCCGCCGAGGTTTGAAGAGTAAAGAATTAGATCTGAAAAATTCCAAAAAGGGATAAACATGGGAATGGGGAAGTGATGCATGTTAGAGGCGATCCAAGAACAAACATAATAATTAGAGAGATGATAAGAAAAGGGGCAAAACAAGAATAGTCTAAATCTGGCCAAGAATAATAGAAAATATTACAATTATGGGGAACATGGTCACTACATTAGAGAATTCCCTAAACCTAGGAAGGGTAACCAAAACAAAAATAACAAAACCAAAACAATGAATAGACTAACCTTGCTTCTACTAGTGATAATTTGGGTGATGTGTTTATGATTGCAGAGTCTTGTGATGATATCTTTGTGAATTCTGTTTCTACACATGCTAAATCTAACTTGAATGGTTAGTTGATTCTACATGTACTTTTTCACATGACACCCTACATACATATGTTTGTGAATTGTACTAAGGTTTGTGAATTGTACTAAGGTGATGCATGGTTCAATTGTCATGGATAATGAGGAAAATGCAAAGTTTTTGGTATTGGTGATGTTCGCCCGATTTGATAATCGGTTGTGTAATTCGAAAGATGTTAGACATGTTCTTGGCTTGAGTAACAATTTGATATCTTGTGTTGCTCGTGAATCATGGGCTTGAAGGAGATGGGAAACGGGGTCATGAAAATTCTAAAGGAGTCCATGATTGTTGCCAAAGTCATGCTAAAACTAGAAACTTGTATGTTATACATGCTAAATGTGAATCCTCTACGCATGATTCACATGACTTTATATGTGTTTTATGTGTTTGAGTCAATTGACAAGTTTAAGCCAAAACCTTTATCAAGCTATAAACTCGCAAATTACGTAAAATGGTTGAATGTTATGCAAAATGAAATGATTTCTTTGCATGTTAATAACACTGGGTTTGTGTTCCTAAACCTCGCTACCTATTCTTTAGTAGATAGTAAGTGGTTGTTTAATGTTAAACATGAAATCGAAGGTGTTAGGTATAAAGCTAGATTAGTAGCTAAAGGCTTTACTCAGAAGGAACGGATTGATTACACAAAAATATTAGCTCTTGTTGTCAAATTTCGTTACTGTTCGAATAATGCTTGCTTTAGTAGCTCAATTTAATTGGGAACTTAAATAGATAGATGTAAAAACTGTTTTTTTACATGGAGACTTGGATGAAGAAAAA
Source organism: Rehmannia glutinosa (assembly GCA_016081115.2). Taxonomy (NCBI): domain Eukaryota; kingdom Viridiplantae; phylum Streptophyta; class Magnoliopsida; order Lamiales; family Orobanchaceae; genus Rehmannia; species Rehmannia glutinosa. The sequence goes on along the minus strand of JABTTQ020003376.1, from coordinate 169,604 downwards.
TTTATAAAACAGCCTGAGGGCTTTAAGGACAAATTCAAGTCCAATTATGTGTGCCTACTTAAAAAATCTTTATATGGTTTAAAACAGTCTCAATTCAATGGAATGAGAAGTTTGATTAGTGCATGCTTGATTTAAAATTTAATAGACGCCAATTTGATCAATGTCTTTATTTTAAACCCGATGCCAAAACTCTTGTGTTCTTATTGTTGTATGTTGATGATATGCTTTTGACGGGATCATGTATTAAGACTGTTGATAATGTCAGAAATTGCTTGATGGCAAAATTTGACATGAAATATCTTGGTGATGCTAAGAAAATTTTGGGCATGAACATAGATAGAGATAGGAATAACTCTCATTTATTTGCATCAGTCCTCTTACATTGAAAAATTCTCCGCAAAAGTTTTCAATGGTGAATACTAAGTCTGTTAATGTTCCTCTTGCATCTCACTTTGTGTTAAGTAAGGATCGATCCCCAAAGATCGAGATCAAATGATTTCTATGTAAAACATTTCTTATGCTAACAACATTGGATATGTGATGTACTTAATGGTTAGTATTAGACCAGAAATTGCTTATGCTATTTCCTGTTTTAGTAGATTTATGTCTAATCCTGATATGGTTCATTGAAATGCTCTTAAATGGTTGTTGAGATACTTGAGACACTTTACAGATTACTGTTTAAAATTTTCTAAATATGAAAATGGCATAGTTTTAAAAGGTTATATTGATTCAAACTATGCAAATAATAAAGACAATCGAAAATCAACAATCTCATATATTTTTTGGTTCCCCCATTTTCGGGAAATCCGAGTTACAATACATAGTGGCTTTGTCTATCACAGAGTCTGAATATGTGGTTGTAACTGAGGCTTTAAAAGAAACTTTGTGGCTTAAAGATTTGATTACTGAAATTGGTTTTCTAAAACAAAAGCTTGTTGTATTTTCAAATTCTCAATCTGGTATTCAGCTCTGCAAAAATCCTGTTTGTCATGGTAGAACAAAACACATAGATGTTCCTTTTCACTTTATAAGAGATATTGTTTCAAAAAGTTTAGTTTGTCTTGAAAAGATTGCATCTGAATACAATTCTGCAGATATTGGTACTAAGTTAATACGCCCATATCCAAATTCAAAATCTGTTTAAATTTTGACATTGGTGATTAGTTTACCCGATTACTTACCCTTGGGTTGACAACCTATTGTATGTTTGTTGCTATCCCAAAAGTTGGACAAATTTTTGTTGTATGCTTATATTAGTCTGACTGAAATCCAACTTGTTATGTGCTTGTTGGTGTCAGGATTTGCTTCAATTCTTATTATGGCAAAAAAACTATCTAGCTTAAGTGCGAAATATATAGGCATAAAGGCGATGGTGATGACTGGTTTTGTTTTTTCCTTTAGTATAATTGAATCAACAATGAGCCAAAGGTGGAGAATGTTGTTGTGTTGGTCCATTGCTTTTAAGCTTGACCCATTTTATAATATTTGTAAGCCCACAAATTGCAGCCCAAGCGACTGAGCCCATTCACTTAACCCACTCGGGTCACGGATTTCGGACTGTGGCACCCCTTTTCTATGTCCTGTGGATCCTTCTCTTTTAATCACATCCATTGATCTTTCACACTTGATTTTAGCCGTTGATTGGTGTTACTTAAAGGCATTTTCCAAAACTCTAGTCTCATTCTTCGAAGTACTCTCTCTCATGTCTCGTTCTCTCTCTACGTCTCGAACCTTTTTTGTGGTTTTCTTCTCCGTGAAATCCGATCTCTCATCGGATTTATGTGATATTCCCTGAGTGTTTTCAGTAGATCTGAGTGTTTTCTTGCTTAGTTCAAAAGCTTTGTGTGCAAACTGGGTTCGAACGAAAACTAGGGTTTTATGGGAAGTTAGGGTTTGCTCAATTCTTGAGATCTCTGGGCTTCCTGGGTGGCATTCAAAGGGTATTCGAGGGGTTTGTGGCAGCTTTGTGACATCTCATGCTTTGCCTTCTCTGGCTTCATCTGTAGTGGTGACTAGTATTTGGGAAATAATCACCCCGAGCCAATCTATTTTGATATCGAGTTTTGGGCGGTTGCCTCCTTATATTTGTTATCTTTTATTTCTTGTACTTTCATTTATGTTGAGTCCTAGAGTATATATGTATTAATAGGGTATTTCAAGTCTGTAATATTTGGTTTGTATCTTTATCGAGGCGGATAGAAACCCAACAACTACTTTGGTGCTAAGACCATCAATTCTTTTATTTTTTTCTTTGTTTGAAAATGCAACAGAAAAAAAATGTCACCACATGTGAATATTATTCGTCAATGGATTAATTCACGTTATTTTCTTTAATCAGATTATAATAATGAATATTGTTAATTTCTATGTATTTTAAGTTATTAAACAATAACTAGATGAGGCCCTTACACGGCTATTCTAATAACCAAAGAAAGTACTCATTTTGACTTCTCTAATAATTAAATATTTGTATTCATATCAATCTGTATTGAATACCCTGTAATGATAGTGATCACTTCCACAAAAAGTTGCATTATCAATAATGGATAAGTTGTATTGACGGTGATTGTGGCGGTGGGCGTGAGATTATTACCATATATATATCGATTTGAATATAACATAAATATTGGACACGTTAAGATATATGGACTCATTTTAAATATATATATATATATATATTATAATACAATCAAAATATATAATTTTTAAATATAATAATTCATTAATATACTTTATATATCAAAGACACTCGCATATATTTTTTCCCTGTTTGAAATAACATTATATTTTTTTCATCATATATTATGAATAAAATCTTATCAAATTGTTAGTTTGAAAACAAAAGAGATAAAATTATATATTACAATTACGCAGACGAGCCAAGATCGCAGATTTGTTTTCATATTTTTGTTTAGATCTTTTGGAATTTATTTAATAAAATATTTAATAGTGATTAATCATATATAAATTAGATTGTTAGTGCATATCAAAATTAAAATGGACAAAATTAATGATAAAATATAATAATATCCGTCAACAAACTATATTTTTCTTTTTTAAACATTTCCAAATTCGGGTATATAGTATTTAATACTAATTAGACATACCTAAATTAAAATGTCAATGCATACCATAATTAAGATAAATAAAATTAATGATATAATTACAAATATATTGGACATATATATTTTCTTTTTTTTTGTTTTTATTAAAAAACTAATTTTATTTTTAGCAAGTGAAAAAGGCGGAAAAGAAATTGGGAAACAGGTTTGTTATTATATATATAGATATTAGCTATTTTATTAAGTATTGTGATGGATGAAAAAAATTCCATATTATATTTGAAATAATTAACTCCCATTTTTTCTCTTAATTCCAAAAATTTACAACATCAAGGGATTTCTGTCATATAAGTATGATTTTAAATTTTCTAGGAAATCAAATAAAATACTACATGATATCATGGAGTTGAAATATGAAGCCAGTTATCTACTTCGATTTGAATCAGGGTCTACCTAATTAGATAACTCATAACAACTACATTGTTTTATAATTTGGAGAATAAATTAATTTATGGGCCCAAATTTATATTGATCCAACCCATCAATAGCTGTGGAAGAAGACATACATAAAGGGTTCCTTAATTACTTAAGAGGCTCAATTATAAAGTGGTTAACTTTAAATGCATAGTTGTATAATACTGCTTTTTTGCGTTACTTTTCTGGACAATGATTGATTATATCATTATTATTTATTAGATCAATATATTAAATATTAGCTTAGTATAATACATAATTTTATATTATTATACAGTGCACACTTTTATATCAAATATTGATTGATTAGCATATTACTCGTGAATAATCACACAATGGATATGATGGTCATTTTCACAACTAATATACGAAGTAAATGCGAATCTAAAAATGCGTTCGAAATTGTTCATACCTAACTTATATTATTATAGTTGTCACTGTAAATGATTTATTATGGCAGCATTGATATATTAACTATAATTAATGTATTAATTGCTGATCATAACATTTAGAAAACGAGACTCAATAATATTAATAATAAAACTTGAGATTATTACGATTAAACGTTTTAGGGTGGTCTATAATCTCAAGTGAGAAAACCTTGTTTCGTTAATAATACACACCTAATTATATGAAAAATAATATAAACTTAATTAGAAAGAAACAATAATTTCTAAACACTTCAAAATAATCAAAACCAAATAAAATGGTAAGATCATAAAGCATAAAATAACCATGGCTACAAGCCAATGCAAACGGTGACTTATAAATAGAGATGTTAAGCGGGTTGCGGCCCGTTCGCATCAGTTTAATGCTGGAAAAAAAAAATAGGGTTAGGGCCGAAATATTTTGGCCCGGACTGTTCAAGCCCGTAAAGGCTAATTCGAATTAACTGGCTAGCCCGCTATTTTTATTTTTTAAAAATAAATATAATTCTAATATTTTATATCTACTTTTACTACATATTACTAGTAAATTTATTTTTCAAATTCACACATTCCTCATCTTTAAGTTTAACTTTATTAAACAAGCTATAAATTCTTAAAAACTTCTTTTTATTTGTTTTATTTAATACTTAATTTAGTTTTCCAATTTTTATTCGAATAAGAAAATATCACGTAGTTTTATTAGATTATTTAGGATATAAATTACATTTCTAAATGGTGCTAAATCTAATTTTATGATTTTATTAATGCAATGTAATTTTAAACTCTATGCATGACTTTTTTTCATAATGAATAGATTAACTTTAAATATTAAACTTAAATGTTATATATGCTCATGTTTAGAATTTTAGATTTAAATATCTAATTTTGAAAAATTTTAACTTATAGCCATATGAGTAATTACAGAAAAAAGTGTTAATTCTAGGTAGCTTTAGTTGCTATTATTTTATTTTCAAAATTTAGATCATAAAATATTTTATTTTATAAGTTTGTTAATGTAATGTAATTAGAAACTTTGCATGAATTTTATTTATGATGAATAGTTTAACTTAAAATGTTAAACTTAAATGTTACATATATCCGAGTTTAAAATTTTAAATTTAAATATATAATTTTATTTTTTTGACTAATAGCCCGATAGTGACCCGTTTAGTCCAAGCCCGTTAGGGTTAGGGTTAGGTTCCAACAATTCCAGTCCATTTAACACTGACTTATTTATCCTGAAGCCCACTAGAGCCAGCCCGTTTAACATCTCTACTTATAAGCATTTCAATTTCCTTTTTGGGGTTTTCTTCGGTGGTTTTATTAGATTAAGGGCATGATTGGTATGTGGGAAATTGGGTAGGAATGAAATAAGCATTCCTTGGTTCATTCTCATTCACATGCTTGGTACGCTTTAGTTATGGCAATACTCATTCCCTTAAAGAATCCCTATTGCCAAAAGTAAGGAAATGATCAATCATACTCTCCCTTTGGGTTTAGCTATTCTCAATCATCAGGAATGACTCAAATTTTATTTTTAAGGAAATTGTCTTTCTATAAATGACTAAAAATCAAGGTTGCAGAAATCGCTAGGCGCTAGTCGGGCGGCAGCCGGGCGCCTAGACTGCCTAGGCGGCCGCCTAGAAACATCACGTTTTTCTTTTCTTTTTTTTTTCATATTTTTTGTATTTTGGCCGATTTTTGGCCGATTTATTCCGACTAGACCGCCTAGATGCCCGCCTAGACGTCCGCCTAGGCCGATTTATGACCCGATTTGAAGAAAATCGAATCGGCCTAGGGGCGCCCTAGCGCTTGGTTAAGGCTAGACGGCGCTGGGCCGATTTTTACAACACTGCTAAAAATATTGGATATAATTTATATTTTTAGAAAAGTAGTGTTATAAATAAAAAATATTTATAATTTAAATATAAGTTATATTTAATATTTTAATAAAGCATAGTCAATTTCTATCAATATTCCATAGTTAAATCAAAATTATGATATATAATTCTTTTGTTGATTTTCTATATTTTTTTATATAAAATATTGTTGATATCATAGATATAAATGTGTATATATATTATTCAACACACGTTAAAATAATCTTATATCAAATTATGCATAACATATTTAATAAAATTTATTTAAAAATATTATTTAAGAGTAATTTGATACTTAAATTATTTTTTTCAAATTACTATTATTCATTTATAGTTACCAATCAAGATATTTAAGTCAAATAAAAAAAATCGTCATCCATTCCTTTCTTCATTCCTCAGACATACCAATGATAGAAATAATATTACTACATCCTTCCTTTCATATTATTATTCTATTTCTAAATTCATTCCATTTTCACCTAATTTCATTCATCATACCAATCATGCCGTAAGTTATTTATGTCAGTCCTTCAAATTTGAGAATTTTCTTGAGTTTAGTATTATATATAAATACTACTTATGCTTTCAAAAAAAAAAAAACTATTTATATTTTAAAAATATTATGTAAAGTCGGTTTGAAAAACTTTTAAATTGAGCTAGCGAATATCGAAATGGTCTGGGCTCTCTGACAGCCTTAGCGTGAAATTTGTAGCAAGTTTGTAGGAAATTGTCTGAAGTGGTATTTGAAAGCCCATAAGTACGTGCAATCAATACGGTACAGCGGCCCAGAAAGTTCATATAATTGAACAAAAATAGGTGGCGCCATCTTTGAGAAGCGACCCATAGGCCGTATGTGGGGAAAAGAGCTGGGTCAAATTTGGTCCAAAAATTCTACTCCATTTCGTATTAAATCCATTTAGCCTAATCCTGGCCTCTTCCACTCAAAATTTGTAACTTGTAGGCGTGTAATTGTGTCGTGTTTTATGTCGGCACGATAATCACATGACACGATAAGCTCAAACACGAACACAATATAATAAAATAATTTACTTTTACGAATACGAACACAAAATTTTCCGTGTTGATACGACACAACATTTGACGCGATAAATCGGAGAAAAGTGAGTTTGAACAATACACGACATATTAACACAATACACGACATATTAACAAATTGTTAACAGGCTAATGTTATTTATATCTTTTAATTTTTGTCGTGTTTATCAAATTTGTACAAACACGACCCGACCACGACACCAAAGTTTTATTGTCTTTATCTTATCGAGACGACAAAGACAAGATTACGATGAGATCGAGCCTTAATCCATTATTTCGTAGTCTTTTCATGTTGTGTTATCATGTAGTGTCAAAAATGGTCACCCTTACAAATCGAGATGAGTATAAATATAGTATATTCGTAATCGCTTCTTTTATAGACTATTCTTATTCTAATCCTTTTAATATTCAAATACAAAAATTGATTATTAAATATATTCGAACGTATTTAAATTAATAGTCTGTATCTCATTTCATTAGAATAGTCTAACAAAATATAAAGAATGAACTCGAAAATTTCTCTACAATTAATCTTCACCAAATAATTTAAATATTTTCTCAAGTCATTTCTAAAATATTTTTAGAAATTGAGCTTCTTCGACTCTAATATTTGACATACTCTTTTTTAAATTTTCTACTCAAAAAATATTATTCAAGCAAGTTTATTTCTAACATGTTTATTGTATATTAATGATTTACATAAATATATATATATTTATATAAAAAGATGAATACGAATATATATAATACCACTTCTATATATTTCAAATAAAAATAAGAATGAATATTAAAAAATTCGAATAAGAATATTTTGTAAATGAGGTGAATGCAAATAGAATATTCGGTTAGATTTGATTCATTTACCCTCATAGTTGGGGCTGAGATGTTTTACAGAGCTCGGTGAGGGAAAGAAATAGTGTGGAGAAGAAGGGTGGGGATTATAAAGAGAGTCCGGAGTATGACTAAACCAGCGCCTAGTTCAGCCAAAAAAAATTGTGTAGGCGCCAATGTTGATAGCACCTATTTTAAAGGCGCAAAACTAATTGGCGCCTAGACTTGGTTTATTAATGTGGTTGTCAAATACCGCACAAATGTCACTTTGTATGGTATTAGCAACATTTAGTCAAATTAGCCGGGGGGGCCCTAACCCCCAGCATTTCATTTTTTCAATTTTTTTATAGCAAAACTAATGTACTGACCTGTGAGATGCACGGAAGATGTAATGATGGGCTCATATGATACATGAATCATATGTTATTGATTTGTGGAATTATATAATTCGAATGAGTACACAAAACAATTGTAATAAAAAAAAAAATAACAAAGACCACAAACAACTTTTTCAAATGAAAACACTACTTGTACATATTACAAATTTTGAATACTTTATACACAACATTCATTGTTTGTTTATTATTTGATTCGTCATCACCACAAACTAATATTTTCAAACCGTTACGATTAAGTAATTCGGGAAACAACAAAGTATAACTCGCCATGATCAACAATGGATTCTTCAAGTACAACCCGACATTGGAGAGAGATTGGCCTTGGCTCTTGTTTATAGTCATGGCGTAACACACAATGAGAGGAAATTGCCTAGGTTGGAACTTGAAGGGGATTCTCGAGATCCGACGGTGTCAATGTCATTCGCGGAATCAAAACTTTATTACCCGTATTGGTTCTAGTGAGAATTTTAGCCTCAAGAACATGTTTGGCAAGCCTCATAATCACCAAAATTAAATCTTATTACACAATCCAAAGGAATGGTCCATATTTCTCAAGAGCATAACCGAGTATCTTGACCTTCGATGCAATTCATGATTAAGAACCCCTGAACATTTTATCCCATTCAAAAATTTGGGAGTGTGCAAATCATGCAGAAGTCAACATTAGCATCCGATTTACAAGTCTTTGTCGGAACTCAAATACGTATGGCCCTCTTCCGATGAGTTTAAAGACGTCATACATTGATTTATAGATTCGACCACATTTAGGGTAGGAGCTATTATAGCCCTTCCTTTCAAGTACGCTCGGATCATCAATGGCATCTTTAAACATTGAATAAGTACTTTCTACAATAGTTGCAATCGATCACCTCAAGATTCGAGCCAAATATCTTCAGTATATCAATCATGGCACAACCATCATTTGATCATTCGATTATTCCATCACCAATGCTTACGATCTATTCAGAGAATTCGCCAAATCTTTATAATCATCGGTATCACCAAGGTTCAAGACGCATGTTCTTAGTCACTTTTAAGGACAATGCAATCTTTCTACTAATACGACGCGTTAATGGATGCATTGACAATATCTTGCCGAGTTTCCTTGGGAATAACAGGCAAGATCTGTCTAAAATCCCCACCAAAGACAACGGTTTTCCCTCCAAAAGGTTTATGTTCCAACATTGGGTCGATGAGTTTCAAAAGACCTCGTAAAGTCTCATCAATGCCTGAAAGCAATACTTGTGCATCATCGGTGCCTCGTCCCAAATTATAAGTTTAGAACGAATAATAAGCTCAACAAGTGGACTCCCTTGTTTGATATAGCAAGTTGAGTCCTGATTTGGGTTCGATGGAATAACAAATCGCGAATGTGCAGTCCTGCCACCGGGCAATAGAAGAGAAGCTATACCGCTAGATGCAACATTCAGTACAATTTCTCATTTCGACCTCAATCCTGAAGATAAAGCCTTCCACAAAAATATTTTTCTTGTTCCTCCATATCCGTAGACAAAGAACATCCCACCTTTATTTGATCGTATATCACGCATTATCGTTGAGTAAACTTTATGTTGCTCATCATTAAGTTTCGAGATGATGCCTTTGTTCTCTTGCAACAGAACATCACGATCATAACGCAACTCGTCATATATAAGTCTGTTTTGGTTCTATGAATAGTGTCGATCTAGAAATGGCATTGAGTCAAAATCGCGTGAGACTCCTACCTAGATTTTGCAATAATTTCTCAATTTCTAACAACGTAAGATTCTTGAATTCGTTCTCACTCAATACCAAATCATTTGCATAAGATCATAGTAATAATTATAAAACAAAACATTTTAACAAATATAAAGGTTTTAGTAATGAACATATTTTTTGTAAATAATACCTTGATGTTGTAAAAGGCGTCGACGTTTGTATAAAATATCATTAGATGGAAACTCCCAACATTTCTCCCGGACATGTTCGTCCCGCTCAAAGAGTCCGACGAAAGCAATGATGCAAATAAACTTCTAAGATTCTCCGCAGGCTTCCAAGAGCTCGCTTCATTGATGGCATCAACATATTCTCTATCACCTTCTAACAATCCTGTGAGCATAGCAAGCCTCTCGATAGGAAGAATGTTGAACACCGTTGACCTTCTTGTAGTCGTCATGACACGTTACTCCACGAACAACATTGATAAGACACCTCAGAAAGTACATATCACCAGCTCCGGGGGACATAAAAAACTCGTCCTATTGATTTGCAAATTTGTCTCGGCATCTATTTTCTGAGATTCGATTTCCACGTGAATTTTGTGGGAGCTTCAACATATGTTAGCTCTCTCGCCTCAGGATATATTTTATTCGCTTCCATCCATGCTAAAAACATACTTTCTTTTATCGAATCTTTCCTAAGAACGTCATTTATTCTTTCAGAATCTAAGAAAATAAGGTTTTGTTCATTGGGGAGATGAAAACTTAAACGTTCAACTGGAGGATATTTTTATTGAATTTCGAATCCCAGTAGTCTCCATACTGCCTCGCAGGACAAAACATACCTACAATCGTAATATATGCTCACCTCATCAGCTTTTTCCAGTTTCCTCGTCATTGCTACTCATATAGAATGATGCGGTGACACAATCATTTCCTTTATTGACATACTTGAACAAATACTTTATCAACATTGATTGGTTACACCATCACACATTGATGTAAGCTCCATATTTCAAAGAACAAATAACGATTGTGCGGACAACATATCATGTCAAGAGGTACTCCATTTTTTCCACTATCCTCCCATCATTCCTATGTCTATAACGTGGATAACCTTCATCATCAATAGTGGTCACATCTACAAATTTTTTTCGGGAAATGTTTAGTGCAAATTCCATCACCATGCAAGGAAAAGTTTTTCTACCATCACCGCATGGACCATGTATCATATGGTCCTTCACTACCGCATAATAACATGGGTCTAAACTCGTCGGGTATTTCAACCGATATAATTCGATCTATATCATCAAAGAATCAGATTTTTGTTTTCTTTTGCCAAAAACAACAAAATATGGGCATGTGGAAAGCCACGTTTTGAAACTCTATCGTGTATACGATCGCAATTAAAAAAGGGAAAAATTAGAAATATATTAATCATATTAGAAGAAACGGACAATTGAAATGAATTTTTCACCTGCCATGACTTCACCAAAGATTTTATTTTGCCGAAACTCTTTGATCAAGGAATCCAACTTGAGTTTAAACACCCTACAGACCATATTAGGTCGGTCCTCAGGATTCAATTTCTTTTTCTCAAGAAATCTTAGAATCTCCGCCACTTCGGATTACAAGGTTAATGTTATAAACAAATTCGGATATCCTGCCAATCGACATATAGCCATGGCATCCTGATAATTCTGAATCATATATCGAGCACCTCCCGTGAAGGTAGAAGGTAATATAATTCGTTTTCCCTGAGTACCAGGATTGATGTCTCCATGCAACAACGCGTCAGTTAGACCCTTATAAATGTCGCAACGCAACTTCTTCTGATGCAACCGTACATACTTTAATCGCGCTGACTCAACCATTGTATAACCACCGACAATGAATTGCTGAAACAATCTTCTAGACGACAAAATTGTAGGAGGTTCTTCATCTCTATCGTTCAGTCGATACGCAAAAAACTCTCTCATACTAACATTTTTTCTGCCTCCTGGATTCTTTTTTTTTAGATTAGAAAACGATATGTATTCTCTGAAACCATCTTCACCGTACGGTAATAACAACAGATACTGTAAAGCCAAGTATGAAGCATTCAACTCATTTATCCGTTTCAAACTGCCAGATTTTGTTTCCACTAATATATCCCTATCTCCTAAGGCTTGATCGAAATCTCCAACAATCGTGAGCAAAGAACCTCAGAACTTGAAGGCATATTGTATCTCCTAGCATCCGTACTTATCCTACCGATTAGACGCAAACATACATCACGTTGACCGCCTTCTAAAATCTTCTCCTTTGCCATTCTAAAAGTCTTAACTAATACATTGTTTTCATCTAGCATTCTCTTTAAATCATTGACGATCGACTCATGCAGATTATTATGCTCACTCCCTTGCCTAGAAAATAAAACAGAAATTAGGGACATATTACATAAACAATTAAAAACAAATATTGAGATTCACAAATAAACATACCGGTGAGTTTAATCTAGTGGATATTTCATTGTCTCATCATATATGTATAATTATGCGAATTTCGGTGTCGCACCATTGGATGGTAACAAACTTCCCATCAAATGATAATTTTGTCCATACAATCGGAAAACAGTAAGGACCTCCGCCTTTATTTATGTCGGTGTCGATCTTGCCTCCCATCGATGTGAAACAGAACATATTATTGTATGATCCGATATTGTCTCGAAGTGCTTGCTCTTATTTTCATCTCCAAACAACAAATCTCCAAGCACAACATGTGGTTCTTTGATGGGAGGAAGTTGAATTATGCCATGGGCACAACACGAAGAATATCTGGTTTGGATTTTGGATAGAGATAAACCTTTCTTCAAACCAAAACACCACGTTACCAAATTCACATTTGTATGTTGCATCTCCGATATCCCAATACTCTACAAAAGGAAAAGACACATATATTACACAAAAAAAGTTAAATCAAAATATATTGCATTTAAAATATCATCGTGATCTTTAATCCATAACATAAATACCTTGTTTTTCAACTACGGATGTCCCATTTGACGAATAATATGTGAAATCATTCTTAGTGCCATCGAATATTGATGTAATGTTAGAAATGGGATTCATACACGTAGATTCCTCACATGTTAGATCAATTATTTTTGTCGAGTCCCAACCAACGCTGAAGACCCACCAAAGGCATTTTTTATTTTTATTGTATGTTGAAATTATTTTTGAAGACGATATCCCCGTAATTGTAAAACCAAAATTACTAAAATAAATACACCTCAAATAAGTATATGTAATTTTAAATATATAAATTATACAAAATAATAAAAATTGCAAAACTTAATTTACCATTCGTGATGTTAATAAATGTCGCTTTCAAAGATTGGATTAACAATGCTACTTGATGACCCTTGCAATTCAAGTTGTTTGGATAGACTTGTACCCGTCTTTGAAGATAGTAGACTATTTTCTGAGAAAATGAAAGAACATTATATTAGATTAATTTAAATAAACAAATTGCAAGAAATTTTATAATAAAAGATTTTATAAAATATATATATGTATATTAATAAATATTGAACATTAAATAATAACAAATAATTAAAATAAACAATTTAAAATTAAATGGAATGTACCATCTGTAATGACAAAACTGGGAATATAATTATCTGTATTAATATTTGTGCCAGAACAACTTTGAACATCATTTAGTCTACATAACCTCGACGACGACTGCATATTTATTCCTGGGGTCATTGAAGGATATGTATTTCGATGTTTATAAGTGAGTGGTTTGATATCTCTGTCTTTTAGGTCGATCTTGCAAATCTTTTATCGCATCCATGCTAGAAATCGACAAATTTGAGCTTCTCATATTTTCTCGCATAGATCAAAACAAAATAAGATCAAAAATTAATTAATCACACACAATAACATTTTAAAAAAATCATATATATTTACAATTATATAAATGAAATTAAAATAAAAAAAAATACATTTATTTGATACTTTTATTAAACGGAAAAAGAAAATAAATTAATTATATATTTATCATCAAATAGTATGTAATCAATTTTCATTTTTGTACAAATCATATCACTTCATTCTATTAACAATGGAAAATAAATATAAATAATCATTAAAAATATTATTTTGTAATCTAAATTTTATTTAGATACTATATTTTACATTAATAATTTAATCAAACATTATTAGCAATATGATCAATTGTGGATATGAAAAACGTATTAATTTATATATAAGAATAAGTATTTTATATTTTAAATTTTTAAAACATTATAGTTTATTAATTACAACTATTGTGCTAGGATTAATATAATTACACATTTTACAATAATTTTAAAATAATAAGTAAAAGTATATGTTAAACAAATTAATAAATTATCGAAAATTAAATTACGTTTTCATTTTTAGTAAATTTATTTTATTTGTTTATTTTATTTTATATATTGATTACATTTTTTAAAAATAAATATTAAAAACACAATTCAAATTGGGTCACCTTTTTAAAAAAATTGCATTGAGTAGGATCCAATTCTAAAATATTGGACCAGGCCCATCTCTTTAAAAAAATGTCATAGTTTTTGGAATGGTCCCAATTTTCCTACAAATTACCAATCCTTTTTTTCAGTAAAAAAACGAAAAATAAAAAATAAAAAAACCTCAGCCATACGATTTCAGATCGGATGGCCATAAATCTCCCATTTTTTTCTATCGTATAGAACAGTCTAGAACAACTACATGTGTACTAACACCAAAGACACATGCACCATCTTATTAAATATAAAAAAAAAAAAAAAACCTGGGCCATCCGATTTCAAATCGGATGGCCTTAATGAATACAACCTTTCCAATACCACCCACCCTCACTATGAGAGGCATAACACACGGTTTTGTCTTATGAAATGAATCATTTGATTCATCTACCCTCTCTCTCTAATCTGTATCCGAAAAACATCTCTCTCTCTCTCTCTCTCTCTAATGTGTTCTCTCACTGCAAAACCCTAATCTCTCATCTCTCATTTTTCTGATCTTTGAACAGAATCAAAGTGTAATCTAACCTACACATTTCTCATTTTTCTCATCTTTTGAAAACTATCGATTCCATTAAAGTGAAGAAAATCAGTGAGATGGTGGTTTCTTTCAAGTTACTTTTTTGTTTTATGGTTTTGTTCATTTTTGGCTTAGGGTTTCGAAAATTAAAGCTGTAAATGTTCATCTTACAGATTTTTTGGGTGTTTTTCGCTCATTTTTTTGGTTATGTATGAGGTTTTTCTCACATTTACTTTGTAAGTCATAGATCCGTGGTTTCGTTTTGATAAATGGTTTTATCATGATTTTGATGATTTTGATTTTACACCAAAACAATGGTTTTAAAGGTTGTCCAAATACTCCTAAATGATTTAAAATGGTTTTAATATTTTCCTGAGTATTTCTTCAAGTTTTATTTTCGATATAAAATTGGACAACACTTTTGTTTTGAGGTCAACCGGTCGCCGTATAGGGCAACCCGTGCACTGAAAGTTGAGGAAAACAGAAAACTTCATGTTTGCGAGAAAATGGTCAGGCAACCTGGTCGCCCTATAGGGCAACCGTGCCCGTCGGCCGACGACCATAGGGCGACCTGCACTGGGAGCAAAATTCGAAATAGACCTTCTGTCTTTCATCTTTTTGATGAGTGCGACCGGTTGTGGTTAGGGTTGGCCGACCGGCCGAGGTGCACGCCGACCCGCCTGTGTAAATGTTGATACGATTTTTTCAAACTCTATTTCGTGCGATCGCACCGTCGCCTTAAGTTTGAGAGCAAAAATGTAAATTGTGCAAATGACATCTTTTCCTTAATTTGTGGGATTGATTTCTAACACTCTTTTCTTCAATTGTCTTGCAATTTTTACGAATTCATGTCCCCAAGAGGAGCCTATCATGTACAAGACATCTTCTATAAATAGAGGAAGAATTGAAGCAACACAATATGAGAGAAAACTACAACACAACAAGATACACTCAAGAATACACTTGTTCTTACATTGTCTTATTTCTTGTTGTAATTTGCCTAGCTATTCATTCACTTTCACATTCTTGAGGTCTAGGCTTTTCTTGATTACACTTGCACTCTATTGTATTATCAATTATCGAGTTGTAATCTTGAATTTGGTAATCATTCAACACAAGATATCCTTGTGAGTGTTCTTGTGGTAAGAACACACTTGGGTGATCTAGGTGTTAGGTGTGAGAAGATTGTGGTAATCTTCTTGTTGAGGTGTTGAAGAATTTGGTATTCTTCAAGGTTGAAGATTGTGGTAATCTTCACAAGGTGCCGTTGGAGATTGTGGTAATCTTCAAGAAGAGATTGTGGTAATCTCAAAGGTGGTGTTGAAGAAGAGTGTGGTGCTCTTTAAGGTGTTGTTGTAAGTTGGTGTTGTATTAATTTGTGGTCAATTAATAAAATCTTTTTTTTTTTTGAAATCCATCCCGATATACTTGGGGTGGTAGAGGATTAGGCCCTAGGTGGGTTGAACCTCTATAAATCGACGCGTGTGTTGTTTACATTCCGCACCTTTATTATTATTGTGTATGAGCATTTGGTTCAAAAAGAGGGCGAAATCGAAAGATGGAGATAATCTATTCACCCCCTCTAGATTATCGTAGCCGCTGACTTACAAGTGGTATCAAAGCCAAACTCTTTGGCAAGCTCGTTTCACATCGCGAGTGAAGAGAAACGATCGTCGGCTACTGAACGAAGCTCATCTTTCCGGCACCTCCACCACCAAGCCACCTCAGTTTGATTCCAAAAATTTTATATTTTGGAAAGAAATAATGGAATGCTATTTACAAGGTTGCGGGTTTGATATTTGGAACACCGTCATCAATGGAGAATCCATTCGACGAAGAATACACCACACACCTCCAAAGGCTTCAAAAAAGCTCAATGATGAAGAAAAGAAAATCATCTCCTTAAACGGTAAAGCTCTCAATATTTTGTATTGTTCATTTACTAATTTGGAATATGAACATATTGTAGGAATTCGATCGGCACATGAAATATGGCAAAAATTAGAAGCCATCTATGGAGTATTTGCAAATGAAAGGAGTAAAACAAAAGCATCTACTTCTCAAAGGGATACAAGCTCAAATACTCTACTTCTTATGATATTGTCATTCAAAATGATTATAGTGATTTGCAAAATGATTTTGATGAACTACAAAATGAATTCCAAGGCTTACTTGTTAAATACAAAAATTTGAAAAAGGAATTCATTGTTTTGAAGAATGATAAGGATAGTTTATTTACTTCCTATGAATCACTATCATGTGCTCACACCACCACACTTAATAAGGTGAGAAACCTTGAGAAAGAAAATAGTACTTTGTTGAAGATTTGAATTGCATGAAAAATGATTTATTAAAATACAACTTGAGTACCAATAAAAAGACCAATATTGTTGATGTTCATAATTGTGATAAAAGACCTGATCATAAGCCTAATGTTGTTATGAAAAAGAATCAAGTCCCTATGCATATTGGTCATTATGCTCCTAGAATTATTACTTGCTTTTATTGCGGTAAAAAGGGTCATACGGTAAAAACTTGTCGAGCTAGAAATAGCTCTAATTATTGTTGGAGACCTAAAAGTCTCAAAGCTAATCCTAAAGGACCCAAACACTTGAGGGTACCACAAAATAATGCCATATTAGGTACCCGGCGAAATAATGATCGAAGAAAATTCATACCGCCAAGAAGGCATCAAATGACCGTTTCATTTGATCAAAGAAGGAGAAACTATTTTCGACAAAGCCAATTTCCAAGAAGAGGATATAATCAAAAATGGGAAGAACACAATCCTTGAAATGGCAAAGACATCATCAACAAGCCGATTTTCAAAGAAGAGACTATCAACAATGGAAGGCAACAAACCTTGAAATGGAGTAATCAAAGAAGTCATCATCAACAAAGTGACTTCTCAAGGGGAAGATATCATCAACAATGGGAACGGCACAACCCATGGAAATGGCGAATTGGTAACCCATATCTCCCCATTTAAAATATGCATTTTATTTTGTTATGCATGTTTTTATTCGTGTCTTTATTGCAACATGAGTTTTCAAGTATTGATTTTTTATTAAAGTCTTCAATATATATGTGTGTTTTCAAAATTCTTTTGAAAAAGAAGACCTTATATGATGTTGTTAAAAACTCTTGTGCATTTTTGTAGACTAAAGTGTATTATCATCTCTTATGGAGTTTTATGACATGAGCTTACTTGTGATATCTCTTAGCCTACACTTTTATCATTATGATTTGTGCTAGATTTGTTTTAAGAATTGTGTAGGATTTACATATTTTCAAATGGCCATTTACGTCATTATTTGTCAAGAAAGGCATAAACTATCGAGGTACGTTTACTTGTGTTAGTCTTACTCTTATAGACTCGATATATGTTTTGTCATGTGCCTATGTGCTTGTTTTTCATAGTATTTCATACAAGTGCCATTAAGAGGATTTTTAGATTTTTTTTTTTTTAAAAAAGGCACTATTCGATATTTGATTGCACATATTTGCTTTGTCAACTCTTGTTCAAATAATTCTTTTAAATGAGGTCTTAACTATATGCTATCGGATTTTCAAATTTCAAAAGAGATCTTTGTAGCCTTCTTAGGCTTATTTGAACTTGCATGATTTATTAGACTCTTGATGATCTTCTAGATACATAGTATGTGGTGTTTAAAATAATGTATCTACTATTCGATATTACTATGTTCGTGTGCAAAATATCTTGTTAAGATTTTGCGAGAAATTTGTGATATTTCGCAACAAGTTTGATGAACAAGACAAGGTCAAGCTCAATAATATTGTCAAGAAGAAGGTAATTGATTTTGATGTAACATTTGCACTCATAGCACATTTAGTAGCTATTTGCATTTTACTTGCCCATTCTTGCTTTAAGAAAATTTCAAGCTTTACCATATGGATGTTGAATCCAATTTTCTAAATGGTTTTATTCAAGTAGAAGTCTATATAAAACAACCTCCGGGTTTAAAATTTTTAGGCCAAATGATTGTTTTTAAGGCCTTGAATGGTTTAAAACAAGTACCCTGTATGGTATGATAGACTTAGCTATTTTTGCTAAATGATTTTACAAAAGGTAAAGTTGATACTACTCTCTTTGTTTGTGAAAAAGGGGCAAGATTGTTTAAACTTGTGCATATCTATGAAAATATTTTTGGTGCTACTAATGAATATTTGTGCAAGATATTTTTCTAAGTTGATACTAGGTGAACTCGAGATGAGCATGATGGGGAGCTCAATTTATTGCTTGGACTTCAAATTATTCAATGCCAAGAAGATGGTTATATTTCAAAAGAACTCTTGAAGGAGTTAGGCATTGAAGAAAGAAGAACTATCTCAACCTCTATGGCTAAAGATTGACAAAGGTTGAGAAAGGCATGTCGGTCGACAAACAAATTCGAGGTATGTTTTCTTGTATTATTCCTATAGACTCGACATTCCATATGCCTTATGTCTATATGCTCGACTTCAAAAACTATCCCAACGAATCTCATTAAAGTGCCATTAAAAGAAATTTTCAAATATTTGAAAGGCACTTCTTCTTATGACTTGTTGTATCCAAAGCTTTAAAACGTTCTTATTTTTCGTGATAACAAGTTCGGTATCTATTATACGGTTATTCGTATTCTAAATTTGGTTCGTCATAATCGAACTAAACATATTGAGATTCGATATATTTTTAAGGGATTGTGATTTATAACAAAAACTTGATATGTGTTTAATTTCGTCTCAAGGATAACTCGCGGACTTTTTGATCGTTAACCGTCGAGTATTTCACCTCATTTCGAGCTTGATTATGACATAATGTATATTGAATGAAGTCTACGTTTGCATTTTGCACGTTTTAAAACTTATGGGCTTAAAATCGGTTTTTTTTTTGATCAAAATTCGGATTTTGAAAACCTGGCATGACAAAGGTGGGCGATGGGGTTGAGGGCAACCATCGCCCTCAACGAAGAACCGTCGCCTAAGCCATTTTCTGGATAAAATGTGTTATGTCCTCCGCATTCTTATTTTCACAAGTTTTCTTCTATATTTCGTCCCTTTGCAAATTTCACACACATTTCACTTCAAATGTGTTTTGTTTCATAAAATTCATATTGTGGGGATTATCTAGCTCGATTATCATCATCATTGCTCGTCTTTACCGATTAAATGGTAAGAATTCTACTTCCTTTGCTCAATTGGGTTGAACCCTTGAGATTGTGACTTATTTGTTATATTGTTGATGGAAGTTTCATATGAATTTGATGAGCTTGTCATTTATGATGTATTGTTTTGTGTTTGAACTGATTTTGGTGATGAAAAACTTGGCTTGATTGCATTTACAAGGGCTATATATATCTTCTTCAATTTTTGACGCCCACCTAGTGTTCGATAAAATGTTTCAATGAAATATTCATCACCTACATGATTCTCTCGATTTCAAAAGTCTCATATATTTATAGAGATCATGTTTTTGCAAATCAAATGATTTTTCATAAGCTTCTACAAGTCGTATGATCGACTTTTCCCTCCCATTTGGCCTACAAGCTTCATTGTTCAAATAGCTCGATACATCGGTTTAGTTGCGCACTTTGATATGAATATATGATGTATTTATCGTGCTAACATTCTTTTTGATGATTCCAAAGGGGGAGAAACAGGTTATGAGCTCTTTAGCTCAAAGAAGCTAAGATAAGATCAAACGAAAAGAAGTTATAAGTTATGGCTTCCTAAAGCCATAAGTTGTGTATGACTCTTGGTCCATTGGTTGTAGTATGGACTTATATATGTTTCTAATGATGTCTCTTTGACAGGGGGAGCTTTTAAGTTATTAATACTTAAGCTCAATATCGAAAAGCTAATATTTTAGCTTATGTTTAAGTTGCTTCTATATAACTCTTGATGTGCATGTTGATAGGGGAGCATTTGCTATATGTGGTTGAATATCTCTACTCCCATCCTTGTGTTTTTATTGCATGGAATGTTATCGCTCACAACGGATAGTTCTCTTTTAACCGTAAAATTGATTTGTTTTCAAAATCGACCTCGTTAAAATTGTTTTGGTTTGTAATCATCAAAAAGGGGAGATTGTTTGATAAATGGTTTTATCATGATTTTGATGATTTTGATTTTACACCAAAACAATGGTTTTAAAGGTTGTCCAAATACTCCTAAATGATTTAAAATGGTTTTAATATTTTCCTAGTATTTCTTCAAGTTTTATTTTCGATATAAAATTGGACAACACTTTTGTTTTGAGGTCAACCGTCAGCCGATAGGGAAACCCGTGACGAAAGTTGAGGAAAACAAAAACTTCATGTTGGCATAAAATGGTCGGGGCAAATCGGTGCCGTCGACGGTTGACCTATAGGGGCACGGTACAGACTGGAGCAAAATTCAAAAGCAGACCTTCCGTCTTTCATTTTTTTGATGAGTCACGTTGTGGTTGTGGTTAGGGTTGACCGGTCGAGGTGCACGCCGACCGGTCGCCTGTGTAAATGTTGATACGATTTTTTCAAACTCTATTTCGTGCGACCGTGCCTTTAAGTTTGACAAAAAAAATGTAAATTAGTTGTGCAAAGATCATCTTTTCCTTAATTTGTGGGATTGATTTCTAACAGCTCTTTTCTTCAATTGTCTTGCAATTTTTTTACGAAATTCATGTCCCCAAGAGGAGCCTATTATGTACAAGACATCTTCTATAAATAGAGGAAGAATTGAAGCAACACAATATGAGAGAAAACTACAACACAACAAGATACACTCAAGAATACACTTGTTCTTACATTGTCTTATTTCTTGTTGTAATTTGCCTAGCTATTCACTTTCACATTCTTGAGGTCTAGGCTTTTCTTGATTACACTTGCACTCTATTGTATTATCAATTATCGAGTTGTAATCTTGAATTTGGGTAATCATTCAACACAAGATATCCTTGTGAGTGTTCTTGTGGTAAGAACACACTTGGGTGATCTAGGTGTTAGGTGTGAGAAGATTGTGGTAATCTTCTTGTTGAGGTGTTGAAGAATTTGGTATTCTTCAAGGTTGAAGATTGTGGTAATCTTCACAAGGTGCCGTTGGAGATTGTGGTAATCTTCAAGAAGAGATTGTGGTAATCTCAAAGGTGGTGTTGAAGAAGAGTGTGGTGCTCTTCAAGGTGTTGTTGTAAGTTGGTGTTGTATTAATTTGTGGTAAATTAATAAAATCTTTTTTTCTTTTTTTGAAATCCATCCCTGGATATCTTTGGGGTGGTAGAGGATTAGGCCCTAGATGGGTTAAACCTCTATAAATCGGCGTGTGTTATTTACATTCCGCACCTTTATTATTGTGTATGAGCATTTGGTTCGAAAAAGAGAGCGAAATCGAAAAGATGGAGATAATCTATTCACCCCCTCTAGATTATCGTAGCCGCTGACTTACGCTTTCTTCATAGCCACTCGGATTATATGGATTTACAAAAATTTAGTTTAAAACCTAAAAAATGTTATGATTTTCTTACGGATCTGTAAGTATTCGGTTAGATCCGTATGTTCTACAATATATTTTTGCGATTTTAAACATCTCAGTGAACCACCAATGCAAAGAGTGTTGACTAAAACAAAGAAGATCTGTTGATATTTTTGATATTCGGATTTTCATTTTTATAAAATGGTTATTCCAAAAAAATAAAGGTTGTCGCTTGAATCGGTAAACCTTTTTTTCGTTTTTTACTCTTTTACGATTGTTATTTATATATCACTTATTACCATGCTTATATTTTTGTCCAATGTTTTTTTCTAAACAGTATCTGTTGTATTTTTTTTACAAATAAAAAAATATTTTAAAATTTATTTAATGTTTCTTTCGTAAAGAATACAAATGATTAAACCCTAATTGTGAGGCCCTGATTTTTCCAACATAATATACGATGTTGTATAATGAAGTATTGTTTGGCTTAGTGTCACAAACCTATTATTCATGAAATGTGATGCGACTTTAATTTATTTCTTCCAACGTCAATTACGCCTTCCTTATTTTCGAGCATACCGATTTTTAATTCCTTCTCTAGTATTAATACTTGATCGATTGACTACGACTTTAGAAATATTAGACCCTCGATAATTTAGTGTCACAAACCTATTATTCATGAAATGTGATGCGCTTTTATTTATTTCTTCCAACGTCAATTACGCCTTCCTTATTTTCGAGCATACCGATTTTTAATTCCTTCTCTAGTATTAATACTTGATCGATTGACTACGACTTTAAAAATATTGGACCTCGATAATTTAGTAGTACATTTCAATCCTTATCCAAATATTTTACCTTATTCTACAATACACTTCTAACCAAATCCCAATTTATTTTGAGAAAATACACATTTTGTTATTTCACATCTTTATTTTTATCCTGATATATATATATATATATATATATATATGGGATTTGTTCAAATGAGACCACCCTCCCTAGGTGAGACAGTGTGGACTCATCTTACCCATTGATTTTAAAAAATGAAGGGATGTGATTAATTCAGTTTTTTAATTATTTCCTAATTTTCGTTGATTTTAAGGGTAAGATTGTAATTTTGTAATTCAAATTAGTGGTCCCAATGATTTTCTCAATGAAATTGAAACTCCTCGGATTTTGTTATTTTGTTGGGGTTCTTCTACTTTGCATAATTAGACATCAAATAATGTATATTTAGTTATTTTGTTGGCACTGTTTTTAAAAATAAGAAATAATTGAATATAAAGTACAACATATTTAGTTATACTACACTCGCATAAATAGGTTCAATATAATGTATATTTAGTTATGAAAATGTGATGTTGCTTTTGGAAATTATAAAATGGGATGTTACATAATGTCTTTCGCATATTTAGTTATTCCACAATGCATAGATAGTTTCTATATAATACAAAGTTAGTTGATTTTGTTGCATAGTTTATGACGTCTTGCATAGTTGGATATCTTTGTACTACATATTAGTTTTTTTACGCTACATAGATAGTTTTTCGGTAATGCATACTTAGTTGAGTTTTGTTGCATATTTAGTTTTCGAACTCACTTTATTCGTTATTTCTCCGTAATATTGCACCGATTTTTCTTGTTTTTTCTCTCAGTAATTTTCATGAACTGTAATTTTTCGATTCTTCACGATTTTCTTTATTTGCGTTAATGGAGGAATGAGAGAGAGAGAGAGAGAGAGAGAGAGAGAGAGAGAGAGAGAGAGAGAGAAAAGAGAGAAAGAGAGACATGAGATTGGGAAATTGAGAGATGTATGAGAGAGAAAGAGATTTGATTCCATTTTTGTAACTGACTTGTTATGTTATTTTACCCTACTATCCTTATATTGATTAAATTAATATTTTAATATATTTTTTATCCATTAAATAATACCCATTGATTAATAGTAAGGGATGGTTGAGATTAGTCCATTGTGTCTCACCTAGAGACATGGTCTCACTTGATCCTCCCCCTATATATATAAACCTAATCTTAATCAAATATATATATATATATATATTATTCCCCCCTCCTCCGCAACTTTCGGCCATAGGTATATAGGGGTGGGGGAAACCTTTTTTTTTCTTCAACAAATTAGGTGATTAAACAAAGAGCAAGACAATGACATTTATTCCCCAAACTTTCGGCTCCTTGTTTTTAGGGGAATCAATCAATTTGGTTTTTTTAATCAAGCCTAGTATTAAAAAATTTTTGGAAAATTACCCAAATTTTCGGCCATTCTAATTAAGGGAGTCAAGACCATCTTTTTTAATCTTGTAACATCACTTATCCAATACTCCCAACACTCTTCATTTCATACTTAGCACAAAAACACAAGACTTCCATTTTCCTCTCTAAAGAATCAAATTCATCAAACATAAGGTAAGAAAATCTTTACTTCTTCCAACTCTATTTTTTTTTTCTCAATCCTCAACCTTATACCTTCACCTTCTAATCATATTGTATCCTTCTCATTGAGGTACCCCTAGAAGAATTTCTTGAAGAATTAAGAGACTAGACTTGACTACAAGCTTGTAGAAGAAATTCAAGACTGCACACAATTAAGGTGAGAAAATTATGGTTTAGTATTTTTCCTCTTGACATTATGAAGAATTAATTTTTGACTCAAGGATATGAATTTTTGGAACTTAGGGGTTGACCTACACCATCTCAAGTTGAAGTTAGAAACATAAAGGAAAAATTCCACTTTTAGAGACTACTTGAAGGCATCAAGGTAAGTAGTAGCCATTTAATCCTATTAAATCCCTTTAAAATTTGAGACTTTAATTTTAACACCAAAATATGGTTTGGATACCATATAGGGGCTGACCTTAAGGAGTTGTGTCAAGAAGTTGATACCAAGAAGAAGACTCTATTTTAGATCAACTCGAAAAACTACTACGAGGTGGGTGAAAAATGTTTCTACAAAAATGCATCATTCTTTCTACTAGTGCACGAAAATGCAGTTCATGTGATAATATGATATTTTATGAATTTTATCAAGTATTTATGAGATTTATGTTTTAATGAAATTTTGAGAAAATAAAAAGATGAGTATGATATTTTTTGCAAAAAATGTTGATAAAATTGCTCATCATTATGCTTTTATGATTTATGATGCTATGAATGTTCAAATATATTTTAGAAATATTTAAAATGAGTTTTTATATATTATTGGAATTTTGGACTTGTAACTTGTGCAAGAAAAATCGAAGCTTGGTTATTTTTGCAATTATTGTGAAATATTGGGCCAAAAGTGAAAATGAAAAACTGTGAAGGCCACGTCTGAAAATTCGAAATATTGGACTCAATAATCTGTAAATTTCATATATGAAGTGACTTGAAAGATTTGGACCCCTTCCGGGCAAGAAAATACAATAAGGAACAAGTTTAATATCAAAATGTAAAATTGTAAAACTTAAAGGATCAAAAATATAATTTTTGAAACTGGGGCAGTCAAGGTATCTCGAAAACTTGCAGATTTATTTAATATGGTATTTCAAACCTTTAGTTCAAATTTCATAACAATTCGATTTGAAACGAGCCTTTAACGACAAAAAATCGCTTTTGGGCCAAAATTTTAAATTTCAAAAATGAGGTACCTAACTTTTGAATTTTTCAAAACTGTTTTAACCACAACTTATTACTGTCCAAAGAAGTATTTGAAACTTGTAATCACCTAAAAATACTTCCCGGTTTAAGAGTTACCTAATTTTTAAATATCAAGTCAAAAATCAAAATTTTGGAAACTAGAGGGCGAATATGCAAATTTTATAAAACCTTTCTCGAGCCTCTGGAAAATATAACCCCCTGGGAATTTGAAAATTTTTGGAACTGACTTTATCCATTTCCGAGTCCGGAATTGAAACTTATCGAATATTAGAACCCGGTAAGAGAATGTTCTCCTTAGTAAAAATAATTTTTATTTTTTTTAAAATTTGCTAAGGACCTTGAAGTTGAGATTTTCTTACTCGGTTACCTTATAAATATTTTAAGATATGTATTTCATATTTATCTAATAAAAATAGCGAGCTTGAACATAATGCACCAACCGAATATTAAAAAACCGGCTAGATTATCCACCCGATAACTAGACCGTGAGTTTTATTTTGAAATAAATACCGGATATTGTATAACCAAGATCATTCCGGACTTGCTAACTGATTTTGTCAAAATTTTGAACGAGCAAGATAGTACTTGGAAGAGAAATTTTGACGTGAAAATTTAAGTGCACGTGAAGTGGAATTAAATGAAGTGAAGTGAAACTTAAAGTGAAATGTGAAGTGAAGATTGAAGTGAAATGTGAAGTGAAATGAAACGTGAAGTGAAATGATAAGTGGAAGTGAAAATGAGAATGAAAGTGAAGTAAAGTGAAAACTTAAAGTGGGATATCGGCTACGGCCCTATCCAAGTGAAGTGGGATATTGGCTACGGCCTTATCCAAATTAAGTGGGATATCGGCTACGGCCCTATCCAAGTGAAGTGGGATATTGGCTACGGCCTTATCCAAATTAAGTGGGATAACGGCTACGGCCCTATCCAAGTGAAGTGGGATATTGGCTACGGCCTTATCCAAGTGGGATATCGAAGCCACCTCTATCCAGTGAAGTGTGATATTGGCTACGACCTTATCCAATTGAAAGTGGAAGTAAATTTAATAAGACAATAATAATGCTTGATCGATTCTCGACTAATCTAACATAATGGTTAATGGAAATCTTTATACAAACAACGAGACTAAGTCATATGCACTTCATGCATTGATTTCCATGAAACCAGCCATTTTCGCATAAAAACCAGCCACACTCGTACACCCCAAGCACCCACCCACCGAGGATTTTTTTCTCACCCCACCTCTTTTATCAACCAGAGGATGAAGAGTTGTATCCGAATGAAGACAACGACGGACCCCAAGACATGGCTTAATTCTCAGATCTTTGTGTGATGAATTTTATTAAGACGATGAATTTTAGCTATGGTGATTTAGACTTTGGACTCGTTTATTGTAATAGCGGGCGTAGGACCCGAGAAATAATTATTATGTTGTATTTTTATTTTTCTGGATTCCGCTGCAACTATACTCTGACTTATTTATTTCCGTATTTATGCGTTATATTGATGTATGTTGGTGGATAGTTAAGTCGGATTGGTAAACCGGTATAAGTTTAGTAAATTTTGTCACGACTTCCATTTTAGGGCGTGAGTCGCGTGACAGTTATGGTATCAGAGCTCGGCTAGTAAGAAAAAAACTTACACCGAGCTAACCCATGATAGGACCCTTCGCCTGTAATGGGAATCACCACGAATAGAACGTTTCCAACAAAGAATTCCTTAATAATTGGAAACCATAAGAAAGGAAAGACTATATTATTATTGTCCACTTGTAATAAATTTCTACATAATAGACTTGACTGAGTGCGTAATTCGTACTAAACTTTATGCCCCAAATATTATCATTTCCTTGACTTTGACACGCTAGTTATGTTTTGTTTAGGAATGGCATCCGGATTCCCGACCGGTCAATGGTATATGACTTAACCGCCGATAGAGACTATCGAGGACGCACCTCATCTTGGCATGCGCAGCTTTATACATGTCAATGCCAAGTTAAGATCGAACAACAACGCACCCGATCACTCGAGGATGAGTTAGCGGACGTGCACGATAAAGGAAACAACCTAGCTATCCAACTCGAGGAACAACACGAAACATACTAGCGAGGAGGCCTAGATACAAGTACTTCAAGAGCGACTCGATCAAAAACGAGGGATGCCTTTTGGGAGGACAAAAATATCAAAAACAATTATTGGTCAACCACGAGTTGCAAGAAAAGATCAGTCAAAGCGAGCGTTTGGCCGACCATCAATGTAAAACAATACATGATCTTGAGGGACAAATAGATCAACACATGGGTACTATCAACAACTTAAGTGGGACAGAAACATTATTGCGAAATCAAGTCATGACCCTGCAAATCCAAGTAGAAAATCGGGAGGAGCAAATGGAGTTGAACCAGTGCATTTCCACGCACAAAGTTCAACTCGCTACTTAAACCGGGTTTTAGACGCAATCAATATCACTCGGAGGCGATCCGGGAGAATGAAGGAGAACAAGAAGAGGCACCCGAAGAGGATCCTGAGGAAGACCCAAAAGAGGATCCGGAGGAAGAGTCTAAAGAAGATCCGGACGACGAGCCTCAAATGGACCCAATGGACGAGCTACCGGACCCGGAAGAATGGCAGGAAAATCCAGCTCCAGAAGATGATATGGATGATGCCAGCGATGATGCTGCTCATAGTGCCATCATCGATTAGAATAACCTTATTTGTACTTTTACCTCAAACTCTGTAATCGCAAAACTTTGTATGCAAAGTGTTGTAATGCTATTGTATGTCATTTGACTGAGATATTATTATTCAAATGCAGTGTTTTTGTAACACAAATATTGCAAATATTATATGATTGTACTTACATTCAACATAATTACTTCACAAATTAGATATTACGCATCATTGATCATTGTACTATAATTTTATTTACATAAATGAGTGGATGCTAATTATTCAAAACACAGATAGTTGGTCAAAGAGGCATAGGGAGACCACGTAACGTGGATAGGGAAGACCTTAACCCTCCGCAGGAGAGGACACCATCTCCCGAACTTCCACCACCTCTCCCAGCTGCCGGGCCCGATCTGACTGCGCAAGCCCTTCAATAGATCTTACTATTCATGCAACAACAGACCACAAAACCGAACATGCGAACTAGTGCGGGAAGCACATGATCGGGTGTTGGAACGATTCTTGCATTTCGATCCACCCGTCTTTCGGGGAGAACCGCACGATCTGCAAAGGCCGAGGATTGGCTTGAACAAATGGAAAATATTTTCTTTGCGCTATGATATACCCGGAACAACAAGTCACCTTAGCGGTATTTCGATTGGAATCCACCGCTCGTGATTGGTGGAAATCTGGAGAGAAGATGGGAACAAGACCGAACACGAAGGACGTGGGACAACTTTCTCGTTGGAATTCGGGGACCAATACATTCCTCGGGTGGTCCGAGAAGCGAGACGTGATGAATTTCACCGCTTGAGGCGGGGAGTATGACCGTGGCCCAAGATGACTCCGAGTTTCACCGATGTCAAAAGTACACTTTGGGCTCCATAAGTATGCGAGGCGGACAAATTGTATAAATTTACTCGAGGTGAGATTAGAACTGAGACAAATATTGACAAGTGGAAATGGATACATACTCTGTGCGGTGAGGGCCGCCTCTTGTGTGGAAATGGGTTTGAACCGAATCGGAAACTTCAATGAGAATAAGGCATCGGGATCGAAAAGTCCGATGTCGAAAAACGACCGCCAACTACAAAATTTCAAAAGGGTGGAACTGACCGACTAACAACGGGAAGCAACTGTGCAAAGTAAAATTTGCTCTCACCGCCACAACCTGGGACATACACCCGGACAGTGTTGGCGAAAGCAAGGAAATGCCTCAAATGTGGCGGCGCTCGAGATCAACTCCGTGGATCGCCCAATGATTTCCGCCCCTAAAAACAAACCCGCACCACCTCAAAAACTTGGAAATGGACCAGACAACCGAGCAAGGGCACCAGCTCGTGTATTTGCTTTGGCCGGGCAAGAAGGCCCGAATGCAACATATATGGTGGAAGGTACGCTTTTGGTATCTGACCACCGTGCTAAAGTATTATTTGATCCTGGGTCATCTCATTCATTTGTCACACCCCAATTTGCTCATAAATTGCATACATGCATGGAACGCATGCCTATCGTTTTAGAGGTGTCCGCTCCTATGGGCGCAAGCCAAATAACCGACTCCATATATAACGCATGTGAAATTAAAATTGAGGATGTGCATTTTTATGCTAATTTGATATTACTACCCATATCAGAGTATGATATTATTTTGGGAATGGATTGGCTATCTGAACATTTTGCCCAAATGGACTGTCACAACAAAATGGTTAAGCTATGTAAACCGGGGAAACCAGAAATGGAACTATCAAGAAGGGCATGAGTCTCGATGGCCCCAATCATTTCGGCCATCAAGGCTAGAAAAGCAATCACGAATGGAGCACATGGATACTTAGCATTTATAATTAATAAACCTAAGGATGAAACCCAAATTCACGAGGTGCCCATAGTGTCAGAATACTTAGACGTGTTTCTACAAGAACTCACAATTGTCCCTCCCGATAGGGAAGTTGAGTTCGCCATCGAAATATTTCCAGGGACCGCAACAATAGCAAGAACACCTTATAGGATGGCCCCTGTGGAATTGCAAGAATTAAAAGCTCAGTTACAAAAACTGATGGAAGTAGGTTTTATCAGACCAAGTACGTCACCATGGGGAGCTCCAGTGCTTTTTGTTAAGAAAAGGATGGGACACTAATGTTGTGCATATACTATCGTGGCCTTAACAATGTGACCATCAAGAATAAGTATCCCCTTCCGAGGATCGATGAACTATTCGACCAACTCCAAGGAGCCATAGTCTATTCAAAACTTGATTTACAACAAGGATACTATCAGTTGAAGATTAAGGAGGAAGACATCCCTAAGACAGCATTCCAAACCAGGTATGGACACTACGAGTTTGTAGTAATGCCATTTGGACTAACAAATGCTCCCGCAGCATTTATGGACCTGATGCACCGAGTCTTTCGACCTTACTTAGATCAATTTGTAGTGATTTTCATTGATGACATACTTGGTATACTCCAAGTAGAGGGGGATCATGAACGTCATTTGAGAATGGTGATGGAAGTACTACGAGAGCACAAATTATATGCCAAGTTTAGCAAATGCGACTCGCTTAAGGAAGTTACCTTTCTAGGACACATAGTATCTCGAGGATGGAATTTTAGTAGATCCATCAAAGGTACAAACCATTATTGAATGGAAACAACAGAGACAAAGATCGAGATCCGAAGCTTTTTGGGATTAGCCTGGATATTACCGAAGATTCATAAAGGACTTCTCTAAGATCGCCGGACCACTCACATGATTGACTCAAAAGCAAGTCAAATTTGAGTGAAACGACAAATATGAGTCCAACTTTTAAGAATCGAAGAAACGACTCACCACCGCTCCTCTCGCCCCCTTCGAATGGAACCGGGGTTTTGTTGTCTATAGCGATGCGTCGAAAGAAGGGCTAGGAGCCGTACTCATGCAAGAGGGAAAGGTAATTGCATATGCCTTGCGAAAACTCAAACCATATGAGGCAAATTACCCTACGCATGACCTCGAGCTGGCGGCTATAGTGTTCGCCTTGAAGAAATGGAGACACTATTTATACAAAGGCAACTTTCATAGTTTTTACGGATCATAAGAGTCTGAAGTATTTACTCTCCCGAAAGATCTCAACCTAAGGCAAAGAAGGTGGATGGAATTAATCGAAGATTACCACTTTGATATTCAATACCACCCTGGAAAAGCGAATGTGGCGGCGATGCCTTGAGTAGGAAGGCTACCATCGCGGACTAACGATTAGGGAATGAAAATCCCTAGAGGAGTTGAGCATATGGAATTCTATGAGAACGGACACCAAAATATTTTGCGCTAATATCTCAGTGAGACCTGAGTTGTTGGACGAAATCAAAACAGCACAGGAGACAGACTCAAAGATCCGAGAGCTTATGGAAAAGGTTTCAACGGAGATCGCCTGAACTTCTCTTTAGCAGAAGATAAAATCTTGAGGTTTAATAATCGGGTGTGTGTTCCAAATAATGAGGAATTGAAAAATAAGATTTTAAGTGAAGCGCATCGTTCGAGGTACACCATACACCCCGGCGGTAATAAGATGTACAAAGATCTGAAACAACACTTTTGGTGGGTAAACATGAAGAATCAAGTAGCCGAGTATGTGGCCAGATGTCTGACATGCCAACGAGTCAAAGCTGAACACCAACGGCCGTCAGGATTACTGCAACCGTTACAGATTCCTAAATGGAAATGGGAATATATCACTATGGATTTCGTAACGGATTTGCCTAGAACCAGAGGAGGACATGATACTATATGGGTTGTAGTGGACAGACTCACAAAGTCAGCCCACTTCTTACCGATCAAAAAGACGGATAGTCTACAGAAACTAGCACATGTGTATATCCGAGAGATTTTGCGACTTCACGGAGTACCAGTTGATATTGTTTCCGACAGGGACCCACGATTTGTCTCGAGATTTTGGAAATGCTTGCATGAAGAACTAGGAACCTCGTTGAATTTTAGTACAACAACGCACCCACAGACTGATGGGCAATCCGAACCTACAATCCAAACTCTCGAAGACATGTTACGGGCATGCACACTGGATTTTCAAGGAAGTTGGGACTCTCATTTACGATTGACCGAATTTGCTTACAACAACAGCTATCAAGCCACGATCGGGATGGCACCTTACGAGGCGCTATACGGACGGAAGTGTAGATCACTGTTACATTAGAAGATTGATGATCAGTGTACTCCAAAAGAGAAGCGAAAGCCACCAACGATTCCGAAGGTCGAATTAGTCGAGGAGGCCATGGAAAAAGTTAGGATGATCAAGGAGAGGATCCGTACCGCCCAGAGCCGACAGGAGAACTACGCAGACAAGAGAAGGAAGGATTTGGTATTCGAGGTGGGAGATGAAGTATTTCTCAGACTTTCACCACGAAATGGATTAATCCGCCCTAAGAAAGGAGGAAAATTGAGCCCAAGATACATTGGGCCATATAAGATACTTAAGAGAGTCGGAAAACTGGCATATCAATTAGAACTTCCACCTCCTATAGCTGGTATGCATGACGTGTTCCACGTCTCCAGATTAAGGAAATACCACCCCGACCCGGAGCACATTATCACAGAAGAAATTCCACTCATAATGGAAAATTTGCCTTACACCGAGAAACCGATACGGATCATCGATAGACAAATACGCCAATTGAGAAGAAGAGAGATCCCAATGGTCAAGGTAGTGTGGCAAGCACATGATCGAGATGAAGATGCCACGTGGAAATGGAAGAAAGATATGCAAAGACAATACCCTAATCATGTTTTAAGAGGAATTTGGGGACCAAATACTTTTAAGGAGGAGAATGTGAGGCCCCGATTTTTCCAACATAATATACGATGTTGTATAATGAAGTATTGTTTGGCTTAGTGTCACAAACCTATTATTCATGAAATGTGATGCCACTTTTATTTATTTCTTCCAATGTCAATTACGCCTTCCTTATTTTCGGGCATACCGATTTTTAATTCCTTCTCTAGTATTAATACTTGATCGATTCACTACGACTTTAGAAATATTGACCATCGATAATTTAGTGTCACAAACCTATTATTCATGAAATGTGATGCGACTTTTATTTATTTCTTCCAACGTCGATTCGCCTTCCTTATTTTCGAGCATACCGATTTTTAATTCCTTCTCTAGTATTAATACTTGATCGATTGACTACGACTTTAGAAATATTGGACCCTCGATAATTTAGGAGTACATTTCAATCCTTATCCAAATATTTCACCTTATTCTACAATACACTTCTAACCAAATCCCATTTTATTTTGAGAAAATACACATTTTGTTATTTCACATCTTTATTTTTATCCTCTTATATATATAAACCTAATCATTTCAATCTTAATCAAAAATATATATATATATATATATATATATTATTCCCCCCTCCCAACTTTCGGCCATAGGTATATGGGGGTGGGGGAAACCTTTTTTTTCTTCAACAAATTAGGTGATTAAACAAAGAGCAAGACAATGACATTTATTCCCCAAACTTTCGGCTCCTTGTTTTTAGGGGAATCAATCAATTTTGTTTTTTTAATCAAGCCTAGTAAAAAAAAAATTGGAAAATTGCCCAAATTTTCGCCATTCTAATTAAGAGAGTCAAGAACATTTTTTTTTTATCTTGTAACATCACTTATCCAACACTCCCAACACTCTTCATTTCATACTTAGCACAAAAAAACAAGACTTGCTCCCATTTTCCTCTCTAAAGGATCAAATTCATCAAACATAAGGTAAGAAAATCTTTACTTCTTCCAACTCTATTTTTTTCTCAATCCTCAACCCTATACCTTCACCTTCTAATCATATTGTATCCTTCTCATTGAGGTACCCCTAGAAGAATTTCTTGAAGAATTAAGACACTAGACTTGACTACAAGCTTGTAGAAGAAATTCAAGACTACACACAATTAAGGTGAGAAAATTATGGTTTAGCATTTTTCCTCTCGACATTATGAAGAATTAATTTTTGACTCAAGGATATGAATTTTTGGAACTTAGGGGCTGACCTACACCATCTCAAGTTGAAGTTAGAAACGTAAAGGAAGAATTCCACTTTTAGAGACTACTTGAAGGCATCAAGGTAAGTAGTAGCAATCCTATTAAATCCCTTTAAAATTTGAGACTTTAATTTTAACACCAAAATATGGTTTGGATACCATATAGGGGCTGACCTTAAGGAGTTGAGTCAAGAAGTTGATACCATGAAGAAGACTCTATTTTAGATCAACCCGAAAAACTACTACGAGGTGGGTGAAAAATGTTTCTACAAAAATGCATCATTCTTTCTACTAGTGCATAAAAATGCATGTTCATGTGATAATATGATATTTTATGAATTTTATCAAGTATTTATGAGATTTATGTTTTAATGAAATTTTGAGAAAATAAAAAGATGAGTATGATAGTTTTTGCAAAAATGTTGATAAAATTGCTCATCATTATGCTTTTATGATTTATGATGCTATGAATGTTCAAATATATTTTAGAAATGTTTAAAATGAGTTTTTATATATTATTGGAATTCTGGACTTGTAACTTGTGCAAGAAAAATCGAAGCTTGGGTTATTTTTGCAATTATTGTGAAATATTGGGCCAAAAGTGTAAATATGAAAAACTGTGAAGGCCACCTCTGAAAATTCGAAATATTGGACCCAATAATCTGTAAATTTCATATATGAAGTGACTTGAAAGATTGGGACCCCTTCCGGGCAAGAAAATACAATAAGGAACAAGTTTAATATCAAAATGTAAAATTATAAAACTTAAAGGATAAAAAATGTAATTTTTGAAACTGGGGCAGTCAAGGTATCTCGAAAACTTGCAAATTTATTTAATATGGTATTTCAAACCTTTAGTTCAAATTTCATAACAATCCGATTTGAAACGAGCCTTTAACGACAAAAAATCGCTTTTGGGCCAAAATTTTAAATTTCAAAAATGAGGTACCTAACTTTCGAATTTTTCAAAACTATTTTAATCACAACTTATTACTGTCCAAAGAAGTATTTGAAACTTGGAATCACCTAAAAATACTTCCCGGTTTAAGAGTTACCTAATTTTAAAATATCAAGTCAAAAATCAAAATTTTGGAAACTACAGGGCGAATATGCAAATTTTATAAAATCTTTCTCAAGCCTCTGGAAAATATAACCCTCTGGGAATTTGAAAATTTTTGGAACTGACTTTATCCATTTCCGAGTCCGGAATTGAAACTTATCGAATTTTAGAACCCAGTAAGAGAATGTTTTCCTTAGTAAAAATAATTTTTATTTTTTTTTAAAATTTGCTAAGGACCTTGAAGTTGAGATTTTCTTACTCGGTTACCTTATAAATATTTTAAGATATGTATTTCATACTTATCTAATAAAAATAGCGAGCTTGAACATAATGCACCGAACCGAATATTAAAACCGGCTAGATTATCCACCCGATAACTAGACCGCGAGTTTTGTTTTGAAATAAATACCGAATATTGTGTGACCAAGATCATTCCGGACTTGCTAACTGATTTTGTCAAATTTTTGAACGAGCAAGATAGTACTTGGAAGAGAAATTTTGACGTGAAAATTTAAGTGCACGTGAAGTGGAATTAAATGAAGTGAAGTGAAACTTAAAGTGAAATGTGAAGTGAAGATTGAAGTGAAATGTGAAGTGATATGAAACGTGAAATGAAATGATAAGTGGAAGTGAAAATGAGAATGAAAGTGAAAAGTAAAGTGAAAACTTAAAGTGGGATATCAACTACGGCCCTATCCAAGTGAAGTGGGATATTGGCTACGGCCTTATCCAAATTAAGTGGGATATTGGCTACGGCCCTATCCAAGTGAAGTGGGATATTGGCTAAGGCCTTATCCAAATTAAGTGGGATACCGGCTACGGCCCTATCCAAGTGAAGTGGGATATTGGCTACGGCCTTATCCAAATTAAGTGGGATAACGGCTACGGCCCTATCCAAGTGAAGTGGGATATTGGCTACGGCCTTATCCAAGTGGGATATCGGCTACGACCCTATCCAAGTGAAGTGGGATATTGGCTACGGCCTTATCCAATTAAAAGTGGAAGTAAATTTAATAAGACAATAATAGTGCTTGACTGATTCTGACTAATCTAACATAATGGTTAATAGAAATCTTTATACAAACAACGAGACTAAGTCATATGCACTTCATGCATTGATTTCCATGAAAATAATTTTCATGCATAAAAACCACCCACACTCACACACCGACACCCACCCAAAGGATGATTTTTGTTCTCACCCCACCTCTTTTATCAACCAGAGGATGAAGAGTTGTATCCGAATGAAGACAACGACGGACCCCAAGACATGGCTTAATTTTGTACTGTGTGATGAATTTTATTAAGACGATGAATTTTAGTTATGGTGATTTTTACTTTGGACTTGTTTATTGTAATAGCAGGGCGTAGGACCCTGAGAAATAATTATTGTGTTGTATTTTTATTTTTCTGGATTCCGCTGCAACCATACTCTGACTTAGTTATTTCCGTATTTATGCGTTATATTAATGTATGTTGGAGGATAGTTAAGCCGGATTGGTAAACCGGTATAAGTTTGGTAAATTGTGTCACGGCTTCCGTTTTGGGCGTAACACTAATTGTTTTTACACTTAAATCGTAATTTGTTTTGGTCTTTTTAAAAGTTATTTCCCGGATATGTTAAACAAGATGCGTGAAAACTTTTTTTTTAGAAATTAAAACCTAATCTGTAAAATTTTTTATTGATATTTTAGTAAGAAAATACAAAAGATTAAACTGAATTTTATTTTACTTAAATCTTCATTTGTATTTTCATTAGACTACGATATTATGTTTGACTATCATAGTAAGATTAAAAAATAAAAGTTTGAAAATATTATTTTAGCAAATAAGATAGTCCGTTATAAAAATTAATATTAGATATATTTTTTTTTGGATTATCTAAGTTTTATAATCAGTTATTTAAAAAAATATTATTAATTTAATTTTTTGCGAAAATCGGATGATAAAAATTATTGTATATAATGTTTTTTAAACTAACATATAAATTACTGTAATTATACTTTTTAAATGTTTCTGTTATATAGTTATTCATACAGAATATAAAAAAAAATACTCAGAAAAATAAAAAAAGACATTATAATTTCGTAGTTTTATTTTTTTTTATTTTATTATTTATTTTTAAATCCTAATTGTCTAAATATAGTTTGGTACAACTTTGAGGTTAACACCAACTTGACCCTACTCTCGAAAAGTAGTGGAATCTGTTGGAGACTCAATGTATTTTTAACTGTATTTTTGTTGATTTTTGTTGATTTATGGGATGTAAAATCTATGTGAAAATAAATAAATATTAGAGGAAGGCTGGTGCTTAGCTTCTTTCGTGTATGGAACAAAGTTTCACTCACAGCATCAAAAAAGATAAGTATTATACTTTTATTAATTTTAAGTTTCAATTTTCATTCAATTTTTATATGAACAATTCTGACCACATTCTTTCTGTTGGCAGGTAATGAAAAAAAGGTTATTGAGTGACCAAGCCAACAACTAAGGTAATAACATATATTTTCTTCTGAATCTATTTTTTTTAAAACAAATTATTTCTGGATTATTTGAATACAATCAGCTTTATATAGACTCATTTAGTATGTTTGAACATAAAATCTAGGTATGTGACTTGTAGCTTACATTAAATACGAGAAAAAGTTAGAAAAATTAATCTCGGAAACCACTATACATATTAAAGCTAGGGATAGTTATCATACTTAAGTACTTAATCTAGTATACAGAAAACAATGATTATTGTGTAAATGAAATACAATTGATTGTTAAAAATCCGAAGTATTTGTTCACAGCATAAAAAATATATAGAAGCAACATACCCTTTTCATTTTTTGAGTTCATGTTCCTCTTACTTCCAAAAAAACAATGTCCTCGTTAGCTTTCTCATCTTCAACTCTCAAGAATGTACAGTTTTCAGTGTTCAACTATGAGATGTGTTGTGATAGTATAATTTTTTATCTGCAAATCCATTTGGCATGATTGAAATGGTTTATATAGACTATGGATGGCTAAATATGGGATGGTTGTGATATGTTAAATAGTATCTTGCAATTTAGGTAAAATTAATGACAGCTATACATGACATGTGTATATTGGATATATTTTTACATGTTTAAAATGTTCCATAAAATGATGAATGAAAGAAATCACTTTTTATAAAATCACTCGATTAAAATTACGAAATGGTAAAGATATTTTCAAACCGTATGTATTTGGCCATAGATTTGTTTATTGGAACAGTGTTGGGATATTTCTTCAGAGTTGAAAAAGCTTAATAATTGTACAGGAATAGGATAGTATATCCTATATTAATTTAACTCTGTAGTTATTTCATGTCAGTTATTGTTTAAATTACCCGTGATTTAAATGGCTCAAATTAAATTGTTGATTATGTTTTATGTTAGAATTATTATCTATATTGAAATTTGAGAATTAAACCCTCTTGACCACTCGCTCCTAGAGAGTGGTGGAATCCTGTAGGGCTCTCAAAGGATGATTGTGTATTGTTAGTTTACATGGTTATTTTGCTAATTAGGAATATCATATTTCAAAGAATGTCTCGCATGGTTTACATGGTTATTTGTAACACTGTTTTTATGATTCAAATTTAGTATATCGCTTGATCGTATTCAACTTGAAACCAACTTGACCGACTCCTAGAAAGCAGTGGAATCTGTTGGGTAATCACAATTTTAGATATGAAATATGTACTTTACAATTTTAATTGAAAATAAAAAAATTAATATCCGAAAAAATAGAACCAATAAAAATAGAACTATTTTCACGAATTAATAAACCTTTTTATAAAATTACATAAATCCATATAATTTAAATATTAATTTAAATCATTAATCAACTCTTTTATTCAATAGTAATTTGATTATTTATATATTAATTAAAATATTAATTTATATAATCTATTTCTATTTAAATAGTAATTAAATTAATTAATAAATTCTTTTATCAAATATTAATTTGTTAATTTAAATATTAAAATAAATATTAGTTTAATTTTAATTAAAGAAAATATTGTGAAAGCAAAAGATTGAAATAAATGTAAGACATTATTATAAGCTGAATAGAAAATTTTATTAACCTTAACTGCAACAATAAAAATAAAAACTGAATTTAACCAATATTCAAAATAGACAACTACTTATAATGTGGGAGTTTAAATACCCAAAAACTAATTCTTGAACAAAAACACTACTTAATGCCTATCTAATCTTCTTCCTTTTTAATAACGCTCTTCATCTTCATGCTCGTCGAAGACGACGAAAATTGCTCATTCAAAGTCCTCTTAGCAAGTGGCGACACATCATTCCGATTGCGTTTGCCAAGCAGCTTGCTAGGTGCGCTAATCGCATCCCCCCGATGAACTATCATCTAATTCATTTGAACAAAAATAACAAATTTTATGTTTTTAATTTCACAAAATGAATATAAACAAAACATAAAGATCGTAGTATTACATTTTCACGGCGAAGCTCTTCTCCTTGAAGCTTTGATAAATAGTCCGATTCCTACAAAATATAAAATTAAATTTATAAATAAATATAAAAAAATTAAATAATTATACACTCGATATTTTTTGAAATATTACTTGACTCTCTAGAGAAGTAGCCCCATGTTTCCACACTAAATCCTCGACCACGCAAGTTTTACCACCGAAAAAGCTCCAAAGATAGTTGCGTAATTGTTCTTCTTTAATTTTGAACTTTGAAAAGCACCATCTTGCGAAAAGGGCTTGCAACTCACCGGCAACTCCACCGGCGAATTCATCGCCACCTTCTTCTTCTCGTGAAAAACTGCAATTTCAATATATTAATATAGATAATATATTTATAGCTTATCAAAAAAATACACCTTAACAGCTTTCATTCCTCAAATCGCACAAGGTCTCCCAATCAACAACTCACACTCTCTATCCCAACAAAGCGGGGTTGCACTTGCAGATTCATCTACCACTTGGAAGTGAATCATATATATTTTCATATAAAAAAATTCTAATCAAGAAAACAATTCAAAGAAATTTTTTTATTATCTCCACTTGTAATAAACATAAAACAAATTACCGTATACATCCCGTTTCCCGCAAATGGTCACATTTTATGCAAAAAGCGATCAACAATGGATGCGCTTTTTTGGTACATCGTATGCACGAAATATAACACCATTCATCCGAAACACCCACTATCCTTGCACAAACCCAAAAACTCCCGGCCTATATAAGTGACAACTTTAAAACATCAGAAGATATAATCTAAAGTTTAGAATGAAAAATTAAATGTCAAAAATATTTATATTACCGCTTCATTCGCATACAGATGTTCTAAAGGCTTGATTGAGAAATTTGGAGATTCTAGGTCCTCCAACACGGTTGTTGATCGTGGATTTGACACATGGCTTATCGAAAATGTTGGATTATTGTTGTTCAAAAGTCTAAAAATGAAATAATTATCAGTAAAAAATTAATAAAATATTAATTATACAAATAATAACTTAAAACAATTTAATAAAAGATTAATTATAATATAAACCATTTAGTTACACAAACCTTCTCTTAAAGTCTTGACTTTCCTCAATGGGATCATTCACATACGACTTTGTAACAAAGAAGCTGTTTGAAACCTTGACTTGCTCTGTAAAAATTTTACAAAAATAATTTTAAATAAATTATTATGGAGAATAGAAATATTATTAAAAATGTTAATTTAACAAACAAATACCTTTAAATACTTTTGCACGTCCCATTTGTAAAATCACCACAACCGGTCGACAATGTTATTCTCCAAATGAGGTAGTATTTGTTCGACATAATCTTCCCAAAGAGTGCACGACAGACGCTATTCCTATACAAATTTAATTGTTAGTTTACATTATGATAAATATTACAGAAAATAATAAGAAAATTACTCTAAATCTTCGAGTGTTATCTCGATGAATCTTGTAATCCTTCCATCAATGTCTTTATTCTCGAGGCATTGTGCATTGAAACAACTCCGCCAATAACATCCGAAAAAAAAAGAAACATTAAAATTCGATATCATTCAACAAACTAATTTAAAAAACATTAAAAGTAAAAAAAAGTAACAGTACCTAACAACATTGTATCGTCCACCTTATCGGGATTCGTTAAATCAAAGAAAATTCTTAAAATAAAAAATAAATCGGAAAAGATCGCTCAAATATTTCAAAAACATGAGTTTTCCCATTGTTCATTTGGTTTTATACCATTGATTTGGGCTTCCTAGACTTGAGTTTTGTGTTGTTTTTGAGTATTTTGAGTCATTTTTGTTATATCTCATAGGTTAGGCAATAATTCCCATTGTTTCGAGTCATTTGAGTGGTCAATCCATGTTGAGGTCCAATTATATTGAGTTTTTAGTCATATTAATGAATCATGTATCAAAAGAAGTATGAACGATCAAACAACGAGAGATTGATTTGAAGAAACGCGTCCAAATGCGTCTCGAAATTTCCATCAACGGCGGGTTTCGTATTTTGGTCATAACTCTCTCTACAAAATTGATATTGAGGTGATTCAAGTGGCTATTTGGATCTATTGCTTCTAAATTACTTGATCAATAATTTAGAGTGTTTGGTGTATTTGATTTGACACTTGAGAGAGGTAATTAAATACATGACCTTGGAATAGCATAACTCGGATTTCATAGAATTGAGAGATTTGTGAATCCTTTGAAGTCATTTATCAAGATTCATAGCTTTTATTGAGATTTCAATTGGTGATTTTCATAGAGATATTGATTTCCCAATTAGATCTAAAATCATTTGGCACTCGAGAGAGGAAATGATTATTGTAGAAATCTTGACTTATAAATTGATAATTGATGATTGATAAACCATATTGATAACATAAGGGATAACTAGATTCATCATACCTCTAGAATTCATTTAATCATTTGGATAAACTCATTGATATTTTTCATATTCTTGATTTATTTTTGGTATTTTTAGTATAATCAACTCCATCAAATATTGAATTTCTAAATAAAGTTAGACTACTATATTATAATACTTAGCAATAATATGATAATTATTCCCCTGTGGATTCGACAACCTTACTTCTCTATATTAAAACTTGACACCGTAGACTTGCGGTTAGAAAAATCTCTAACACCCATAAAACAAAATTTTTTTTGTTTTGTGGCGATGTGGTTTGTACTTGTCGATTTGTTTTGTGACCAAAAATCTTTGATCACATAAACATGTCCCTCCTTCAAAGATCTTTTTGAAGTTTGCAATCCGAAATTTCCGTATTGTGCCATGAATTCGATCACCCTGGTATATTTCAATACAAAAATTAGAATACTAAATTTACGAACAATTCAAATGAAAAAAAGACAATAAAGAAAGAAAAATAACTTACTATAATGTCATGGAAAACACATTCTAGTGTCGAGATCGATTTTTATCCAAAAGATGCCTTCTCATATGCTTAAATAAGCCTCAATTTGACAACCCACAATGTTTGGCTATTGTTGAGGTCGCGAATTAGAGTGACGAATGGTGCCATCTGTTTTTTGTGTTGAACGAAAATTTCAGGAAAGATGCTCAAACTTTTGCAGAAAGAATTTTTAAATTGCTGTAAATTTTTTACTGCTATGGTTCCGTATTTATACTGGTGATGGAATGAAGTTGTAAGAAAATTGCAACAAAATATTTGGGATTAGATATTGTTACTGTTATTAGCTGCATGATT
Source organism: Rehmannia glutinosa (assembly GCA_016081115.2). Lineage (NCBI taxonomy): Eukaryota > Viridiplantae > Streptophyta > Magnoliopsida > Lamiales > Orobanchaceae > Rehmannia > Rehmannia glutinosa. The sequence continues at coordinate 126,128 of JABTTQ020003376.1, read as the reverse complement.
TTTACCATATATTGTTATGAATGCCAATTCATAAATTCAGAGATTTGGGTTTATTAAACAACATATTGTTTTTGTTGATTTGTTTACCAAAGTTCAACAATTTCTTCGCAAAAAATAGAACAATGTAAATTCATATCAATTTTTTTCTATGTAAATAGATATCAAATTAAATTCTTTTGGTGAAAAAAAGACCATATTAATCACTATATTTCCTTATTTAAGCAGTTATTAATCGTTTTCCAGAATAAAAAATATGACAATCAATTTTTTTCTGTTTTTGCAGAGAAAATCTGCCAGAAATATAAATATGTGTTTTTTATATTTTAAGAAGTCAACTTTCATTAAAATCGGTATTTGGACTATATATGAACCAACGAAAATTTCCCAAAAATAATTCAAATAAATTTGCGTAAATTTTTTCATATTACTTAATTTAGTTTAAACAAAGTCAACTCTCTTTGAATCAAAAATTTTTTTAAAACTAAGTTTAACAGATTTTGCGGTCCAGCTTTTAATTATGCCATAAATAACTAAAATGGTCAAACTTAACAAATTAAAAAAAGAGGGCTGATTATATAACCAAAATTAGACAAATTGATCATCTATTATAAAGACACACCAATTTGTTTTTTAGAAATAGGTGTTTAGGAGGGAAAACAGATTTAGAAAGGAATTTATTTATATATATATATATATATATATATAGATAGATTTTGGGCACATTTTGCCCCCAAATGTTGTTCAAAAGAAAAAGTATGTTAATTTTGGATTGCAGTTATGTATTTTGGGATGCTTAGTGATCATGAATATTGATATTTTATTTGATGAAAATACATAATATATTTTGAATTTAATTACTATATAAAAATAAACTAGTGCTTTACCCGTGCGATGCACGCACGAATTGTGTAATGTGGGAAAATATGAAGTTTATGGTGTTTTTTTACGATTTTGGGTTTGTTGGGTTCAAACGTATAGATTGGATGTCTATATAATTTATTATATATTAATAAAAATAGAAATGTACGAGATATCGTCTCGAACAAATTAATAACTATAAATTTTGAAAAACTTCTTTGTACACCACATTTTGCGTCTCTTTGTTTTTTTGATTCATCTTCGCCCGTAGACTAATATTTTTAGTCCCTTCCAATTGGTGACTCGGAAACAACAACGTATAATTGACCATGATCAATCTTCGATTCTTCAAATACGTACCAACATTTGAGAGAGATTGGTCTTGGCTCTTGTTTATGGTCATTGCATAAGACACGATAAGAGGAAACTGCTCTACGTTGAATCTTGAATGGAATTCGAGGTCCGAAGCGGTGTTAGTGTCATTTGCGGTATCAACACCTTATGACCTTCATGCATTCCGGTGAGAATTTTAGCTTCAAGTACATGTCTAGAGAGCCTCGTAATCACCAATCTAGTCCCGTTACACAATCCAATCGAGTGATCCATGTTCCTCAAGAGCATAACTAGAGTCCCAACCTTCAAATACATTTCATGATTGGGAACGCCTAACATTTTATACCATTCAAAAATTCTAGCGTATGCATATCATGCAAGGAAATCAACATTAGCATCGATTTACTCGTGCTATATGAGCTCAAATAAGTATGCCCCTTGGATAAATTTAAAGACGTCATATATTAATTGATCGACTCAACAACATCAAGAGTCGGTCACGAGTATCACCCTATCTTTCAAATAAGTAGGATCATCAATGGCGTCTTTAAACATTGGATATGTATTCTCTATAATGGATGCAATCGGATCACCGGATGATTCCAAAAGAATGTCTTCAGTATATCAATAGTGGCACAACCATCATTAGATCCTCCAATTGTTCCATCTCCGACACTTGCTATCCACTCTGAGAATTGGACCAAATCGCATAATCATCTCCTGATCGAGGCTTTGAAGATGCATATTTTTAGTCAATCTCAGTACTGTACAATCTTTCCACAAGTACGATGAATTTATAGTGGCATTGACTACATCCTGTCAACTTTCCTTCGGTATAACAGGCAATATCTTTCTGAAGTCCCCACCGAACATAATAGTTTTCCCTCCAAAAGGTTTTGATTCATTCTGTGGGTTGACTAATTTTAAAAGAGATTTTAAAGTTTCATCCACGGCTTGAAAGCAATGCTTGTGCATCATTGGGGCTTCATCCCAGATTATAAGTTTAGAACGAATAATCAACTCAGCAAGTGGACTCCCCTGTTTGATATTGCAAGTTGACTCTTGATTTGGGTTTAAAGGAATAACCAAACGGGAATGGGCAGTCCTTCCACCAGGCAGCAATAAGGACGCTATTCCACTCGATGCCACGTTCAAAACAATTTCTCCTTTCGATCTCAAAGCCACAGATAAAGCTCTCCACAAAAATGTTTTGCCCGTTCCCCTATCCGTATACAAAGAACATGCCACCTTTATTTGATTCCACTGCTGTCATTATTTTAGAGTAAACCTTTTTTTGTTCCTCATTGAGTCGAAATGAAATGGTTCTTGTGCTCTACCGTAAGAGCCTTACGATCATAACGCACTCGTCATATATCAATTTGTTTCGGCTAGTCCCGTGTGTTATCGTAATCGAAATGGCATCGAATTAAAATCATGTAGACTCGTGCCACGACTTCTCAAAATTCTTTCAATCTCTAACAAAGCAAGATTTTTATCGCATTCTCACTCAATGCCAATTCTCGAAGAGAAATAATATGGCATTCAATAAATAATAAGATATACAAAATAATGTTATTAGAAATAAAAATATGACATTTAACATATAATAATAATACCTTGATGTTGGAGAAGACGTCGCCGTCTATGTAGACTATCATCCGAAAGATATTGCCAACACTTGTCCCATACTACTTCAGTGCGCTCAAAGATTCGATGATAGCAACGACACAAAAATACTTCGAGACTCTGCGGAAGCCCAATGGCTCGCCATGATTGCATCAACATATTCTCTATCATCTTCTAACGGACCAAGAGCATAGCAAAGCGTCACAAGATCTGGGCATCTTGAATAACGTTGACCTTCTTGTGTCATCATGGCACGTAGCCCCATGGACAATATTGAGAAGACAACACAAATAGTACATATCACCGGCCCGGAGGGACGAAAAATACTCGACCTATTGATTTCCCAATTTTTCTTGGCATCCACTTCCTGAGGTCTTTCTTCCATGTGAATTTTGTTGGGGCTTCAACATAGGTTAGCTCATGGGCTTCGGGATATATTTTGTTTGCTTCCATCCATGCTAAAAACATGCTCTCCTTAACTGAATCTTTACTAAGCACATCGTCTATTCTCTCATTATCATCAAAAATAACACTCTGCTCATTCGGAAGATGAAAGCTGAGTCGTTCGACTGAAGGATATATATTGAATCTCAAACCCCAATAACCTCCACGCAGCTTCACATGACGATATATAGCTACAATCATAATACATGCTCACTTCATCAACGGTTTTCCCTGAGTCCTCATCGTTGGTGCTTGTATAAAACGACGCTGTCACACGATCATTTCCTTTGTTTACATACTTGAATAGATACTTAATAGATCCGCCTGGTTACACCATTCCACATTTATGTGAGCTCCATATTTTACGATTATGAGGCACCACATATCGTTGTCCAACGGAACACCACTTTTCTCAACTATTCTTCCGTCATTTCTGCGTCTGTAACGCGGATAACCTTCTTATCAATAGTAGTCACATCCACAAATTTTTTGGGAAAATATTTAGTGCAAATGACCATCGACCTTACATGGAGAGTTTTTCCCGACATCACCACATGGACCATGAATCATATGATCCCTTACTACAAAGATAATAACATGGATCAATTCTTTCGTCGTCAGGTATTTCGCCGATATAATTCGATCTATGTCATCTGCGGTTGGGATCTGTCTTCCTTAGCCAGAAACAACAATATATGGGCATGAGGCAAACCCCGCTTTTGAAATTCTATCGTATAAATAACTGCAATATAATAATAAAAAAATAATAAGCATTTGAGAATATAAACTAAGTAAATAAATATTTACTATATTATACAAAATATATTAAAAATATTTAAAAAAACAAATGCTAACCTGCATTTACTTTCCCAAATAATTTATTTTGCCGAAGGTCTTTAATCAAAGAATCTAACTTCAGTTTAAAGACTCTGCAAACAATATCCGGACGATCTTCAGGATTTAGATTCTTTTTCTGGAGAAAACGAATGATCTCTGGCCATTTGGGATTGCAAGTAAATGTTATGAACAAATCCGGATAACCCGCCCATCGACATATAGCCATCGCATCTTGATAATTCTGTATCATATATCGAGCACCTCTGGTGAATGTTGAAGGTAATATAATGCGTTTACCCTGAGTACTCGGATCAATATCACTACGCAAAACAACATCAGTCAAACCTTTATATATATCACATCACAGGTTTTTCTGATTCAAACAGATATATTTCAATCGAGCGGACTCAACCATTGTGTATGCATCGACAACAAACTGTTGAAACAATCTCCGAGAAGACAAAATAGTCGCCGATTCATGGTCTCTGTCGTGTAATCTGTACGCAAAGTATTCACGCACACTAATTGTTCTTCTAGAACCGGTACTATTAGTCTTATTTATTGAAAATGGTATATCTTCTCCAAAACCATCCTCACCATACGGTAATAATAATGGATACTGCAAAGCCAAATAAGAGGCATTCAATTCATTTATCCGCTGCAAAAGTCTAGATCTTGTTTCAACAACAATATCCCGATCGCCTAAAGCACGATCAAAATCACCAACAATCAAAGCCGCGACTTCACTGCTCGTTGGCATATTATATCTCCTAGCATCCGTACTCCTTCTACCAATCAAACGTAATTTTACGTCTGAATATCCCTGTTCTCGAATCTTTTCTTTTGCCATTCGGAAAGATTTTACCAAGACATTGTTCTCATCCAACATTCTCTTCAATTCAGACACGATAACTTCGTGCAAATTATTGGTATCACTCCCTTGCCTACAAATTTAAACATTGTTTTAAAAAAAATTAAAAAAATTGAGTTAAAAAATTTAAACAAAAATATAATAAAGAGACACAAAATAATAATAACAAAAACAAACCTAACGGAATTCAACCTATGACTTATTTCATTCTCCGTATCGTATATGTATAGCTGAGCGAATTTGGGTGTCGATCCATCCGGATGCAACAAACTTCCAATCAAGTGGTAATTTGACCATACATTCGAAAACCGGAGGACCTCGACCTTTGTTTACATCTATGTCAATCTTTCCTCCCATAGATGTAAAACAAAACATATTGTTATAAGATCGTATATTCTCTTGAAAGTGTTTACTTTTATTTCCATTTCCAAACAATAGATCTTGAAGAACACTTGGTGGTGGTCTGATTGGCGGAAGTTGAATATTTCCATGGCCACAACACAAAGAATAGCGAGGCTTTGATTTTGGAAAGGAGGATAGTCTTTCTTCTAACCAAAATAACGCTCCACAAAATTCGCATTTATAACTCAAATTCTCTTATATCCCAATACTCTGAAAAAATAAAAATTGCTTCAATTAATAGAAATATATTAAATAATATTAATAAACGCATATATGAAATGAACATATATAAAAAAATTCATTAACCAAAGATTTGAAGGATTTAATACTTCACCAAATCAATCTCGAGTTATGTTAAAACCGGAAGTTTCATCGGTTGTCGGTTCATTTGAAGTCACATAGGCTCCGTTTGGTTCATCTTCTCGTGAGATCAATTATTACACTTCTTTCTCAAGTCATCAAAGAGTTTGAACCGATACACCATAATTATATAAGCCATGATTGATGATATTTCTTCCGGATAATAATCGTGAGCAAAACTATAATAATAAATTTTAAATATTATTATCTAATTAATGAATACAAAAGTATATTTTATTTTATATAAAATAAATAAAAAACAATATTAGTGAAAATACCATTTGTGATATCGCTAAGCGGACTGTTGGAAAATGGATGAACAATTGCACTTGGTGAGCCTTTTTCAGAAGACGTCCTTCCCGATTGTGTTATATTTCCTGGAAAAATATTTAAAAATAGAAATATAATAAAATAATTATACAGTAAATTACAAAATAATAATATCTATATAATAATTATTAAATAATATATTACAAAATATATATTTTATTACATTCCAAATTTTTTTAATAATAATAAAATGGTTATATTTTAAAATAAAGTTATAATAATATAATATAACAAATATTAATATTATTATATTAAAAATATATATAATAAATAAAGTAACATACCACTTAAAAATTAATAATTATTAAAGATATATATAAATAATAACATAACCGTAATATTGATAATAATATATTTTATATTTTAAAATAAAGTTATAATAATATAATATAACAAATATTAATATTATTATATTAAAAATATATATAATAAATAAAGTAACATACCACTTAAAAATTAATAATTATTAAAGATATATATAAATAATATCATAACCGTAATATTGATAATAATATATTTAATATTAATAATTAATATTAATATATTAATTGTATCTATGTATATAAATAATAAATAAACTTATATATATAATACGAAAAACTAAATTATTATTAAATTGCATATCTAATAATAATAATAATAATAATAATGATAATAATGATAATAATTAAAATAATAACGAAAATTATTGATTAATTATATTAAATATTTTAAATAAATCAAATTATTAAGAAATAAAAAAACATAGAAAATCATTAATCAAAACAAATATTAAAGCCCAAATCTATATATATATAGCCCATTAATAAATTTTATTTTGTGTTTAAATCCAAGCCCATTTGAAATATAGGGGTCCAAAAAATCGCCCAAAGCCCAAATCTAGAACCTTCTATCGTAGTTCGAGTTTACAAAATAAGCGACCAGGATATTGACACGTGTCAATATGGACGGTTGTGATTAAAACACGATGTATGAGGTGTCTCTTAGGGTTTCATTTGTCAGATGAAACATTTCTCATTCTATCCCTATCCTCTGAAAAATCATCCGATATTTTCTTTCTTTATCTCTATCCTCTCATGTCTCTATCACATTTTCTCTCAATTTTCATTTTTTTCCGATGATTTTCTCACTGCTTTCGAATGGAAAAAAACATCTTCTCTTTCGATCTTACCATTTCGATCGAAATATCTTTTGTTTTTTTAAAAAAACATTTAGAAACTGTCAGACTACGCGATTTTTCCGAAGAGAAAATTGGAAAAAGTTTCGAAAATCTGAATTTTTTTAAGATGTTCGGAATACTATACGATTTCTTTCAGTTTTTCTGGATTTATGTTAGGTTTTGAAAGGATCTGGGTTATATTTCCAGGAGTTCCAAAAATTCGATTTTTTTTTATTTTTTTATGTATTTGAAGAAGAATCACAGATCTGTGTTTATTCTTCATATTGGCCGATTTGTTTTTCATTTTAAAAAAACTGAAGTCATTTTTTGATTTTACCCGTTAAATGACCTATTTTCTGGAAAAAAAATTTGGTAGATCTAGGGTTTTGAAAAATTCAAAACCCTAGATCTCGTATTTCTTATGGTGGAAATGGGGTTTTAAACCCTTCCACCGCTTCATTTTTTGGATCAATTTATATCGAATTTTGTTTTTAATTAACGGATACAAAAAATTCAATTTTTTTAATTTTTCTTACATTTTTATAGGTGTAAGAAAGACTCTCTGTGTTACTTAGGTTTTAACGGTGAAAAGGGGTTTTTCGAAAAGAAAAAAAAAACCAGTGTCTTTCTTGCCTTAAATGATTTCATTTTTGGAAAAATGGTTGTCTGTAAATCAGAAACCCTAAAGTTGTGTTTGAAATGGTGAAAATAAATTTTTAAACGATTATATTTTTAGTATTCACCGCAGTGCGAGGCGAGTGAATTTTTTTAATATTAATAGATATTAAAAAAGAGTTTTCAGTATTTTTCTAATTTTTTTTATTAGTTTTCATAACTCTAATTGAAGATGGTGTTTGAATTTTGATAGTTTAATGGTAGAACAGGGTGTTTTTAAAAAAATAGTTTTCGGTAATCGAAATGTGGATTTTTATAAAAAAAAATGGTGTGTTGTGCAAAAACACCATGTTCTACCATTTAGGGCGTTTGTAAAAGTAGGTCTTATACCAAGAATACTATATGTATGTTGCATGTTTGATGCTCAGAACCTTGAGGTTCCGGGTAAAAAGGTGTAGATACTGTTGTACATCCTGAACATGTATAAACCTAAAACAACTTGACCCTACAACATGATTGTAGTGGAATCCTGTTGTTTGTAAGGAAATGTTCATTTATATAAATTTGTTGTTCTGAAATCCAAAAGTTGAATCTCGGAGAAAATATACGAGAAATCGAAACACGTAGTATGAAAAAGATAAGTATTTCAAATTTTCTTTATTGTTTTTCGGGTTAGTGAAATGCTTCCTTGATTGATATTTGTTTAAAATTTTACTTTGAAATGCTTCATTGATATTTATCGGGCTTTTTGCATTTTAATATGATCATTGCTAACTCGATTTTTGTGCAAAAATGCATTTACAGTTACATGATAATGAATGGTGGTGATAACAAACTTCAATAACGAAGTTTGAAAAGATAAGTATTCAACCTATATTTTTTTTTGTTAAAGAATTTTTATAAAAACAATCACCTAACTATAGTTTTTTTTATTGATGCGAGTTCTAACTATGTGATTAATCAAACAAAAAACAAACATATGCTCGTGGAATTCAAAGATCAAAAGATAAGTTTTTACATTTTATCCGACAATAAGAATACATAAATTTAGGAAACTTATATATATATACAAAAATGAAACAGACATGAATGATATTTTTAAAACTAATATGCAAAAGAAACAGATTTATATTTATAAATATAAGAAACAGAAAACACATATCACCTTGTTCGTATACGCTTGAAATTTTTCTTTTACTGCTAATTATATGGTGACCCGAAAGTTTTCTCATTGTGGTGATGCACCAGTGTCAAGCGTGTAATAATTTTTTATTCAAGTTTGTTACGAATTTTTGCTAAGATGGATAGTGATATAATATTGTGCTACGTTAAGAAGTGAGAACTACTTATACATTGAAAATTTATGTGTTTTTGGTATGTCAATCGAATTAAATAAATGTATTTATCTAATATTATTGAAATCGATTTTATAAGATCATATCTTGAAAAATAATTAGAATAAGGTTTGACCGACAATTATATTAGGCATGTGAATTATTGGAGATATAATCATCTTTTAAATTGTTAAAATAAAAAAAAAACGTATAAAATAAAATATATGATACATATTTCTATACATACTAAATCTTCCTTTCGCAAAAAATAAATCTATCTTTTTTAGTTCAATATATTTACATATTTAGATAATTAGGATTTTTAAAAATAAATAAAAAATTATTATAAGAAAGATGCATCATAATATCGGATGTATGCTTTATGTAAAAAAATGCGATCATATTTTCATAATTTATTTTTAAAAATAAAAATTGTACATATAAATTCAGTTTTTTCACGTAAATTTAAATCGAGTGTTGTATGTTGTAATTTGAATTTTGTTTTTCTGATTCTGAAAAAATAAATATTTACAGAATTTTGCGTAAACTGAAATGTATTGTGTTTGTCCAATAATTGTTTACACTCCTCTATTCTGTGTAACTGATGGCAGTTGGTGCTTACTCTATGTACCAGATTATTTTTTTATGTGTTCATGCTTATCTGCTATTCATTTAAATTGATAATGCCCTGTTTGTTCAAATTTTTGTTCACCTATGTTATGATATTTCCCTGTTTCTGTAGTATTTTTTTTCATTTACAGAGTTTTCATTATTATAAGAAAAATATAAAAAAACTCTTAGTAAAAAACCACTTGACCGTACACTAAAAGTGTATTGGAATCTGTTGGTTAAAACTGTTCATTTTTATAAACTCGCTAAATTTTAAAACTGTCTAAAAAATAATAGATTTGTTTAATTATTGTAAAGTGAAGCTCAAATCTTGTTGTTGTCTTATGGAGGTGTGATTATTCTTTTGAAGTCTTATGAATGGTTCTATATTATACCACTTGACCCTACAACACGATTGTAGTGGAATCTGTTGGTTGAAATGTTTGAATGTGATTTTAGTTAATTTTTCGAAAGGGTACATTATGCAATTATTTGTAATCGCTTATAAATAGTTCGAGATAGTTGAAAGCAAAAATTACAATGTATTTAAATTACATTAATTAATTTTAAGATTTATAATTACAAAGTATTTTACAAAAAAATTAAAAAATACAATTACCAAAAACAATTAAGAATATAATTATTCTCGGTGTAATATAATTTGTAACATAAAAATTCGAAACAATGTAAAAATAAATTATTCGGACTAATTGATATAAAAACAATCGAAATTCATATATGTAAATGCCAAATTAATATTTATAGTTGGCTAACAAACCCAATAAACAAAAAACAAATACTACTTCCAAAATCATAAAAAGAAAAACAATCACCTAACTGAAACTCGCCTAATAAACTACTTAGCAAAAAGTAATAGAAACTTATAAAAACATTGTCCAAAAACTATCTAAATCAATCCCCATCTCTCTTCTCATCTTCGATTTTTATGACACTTTTTAACTTCATTGACGTTGTTGATGAAGAGAAATCCTCATTCAATCTACGTTTGCAAAGAGGAGATTCGGGGCGTAGAGGACCTTTTTTTTTTTTAAGATTCTTGATTGGTGTATTGACCTCGGATTCCGAGGAAGATTCGTCCTACAAAAAAATAGTGGATTATAAGTAATTGTGAACTTTTGATAATTTCAGAAAAATAATATTAAATATTTAAGAAATAAAACCTTATCCTCACAAACATCATCCGGTTGTAGCCTCGACAAAAAATCAGATTCCTGTACATCCAAAGTAAATTTAAAAATATTTAATTATTTGTCAATAAAAAATATAAAAAAATTAATTATCGACTCTTAAGATTGACCACTCCATACTTCCAGATTAAATCCGGATCTGCCGACATCTTAGAAACGGAAAAAATTCCGGAGTAATTATGTTGATGCTCGGATTTTATATGAACTTTAAAAAGAAGTTTCTTATTAATGAAACGTGATAGCTCCGGGGGTAAATTCTTGCCTCCACGCTACAATGTTTGTTAAAAAATAAAACATTAAAATTCAAACAAATTTTAAAATTGAGTTTAAAAATATATAAATTATTTAAAAATATTTAAATAAAACCTCAAGATGCTCCTTCCTCAAATCAACATGACTTCCCAATTAATTTTTCCAAGTCCCTATCCCAACAAAGTAAGGTTGCGCTAGCGGATTCATCAACAACTTGTACATGTGCCATGTACCTATTCAAACAACAAATCGAAAAAAAAATTAATAAAAGAAAAAAAATGAAAATCAAATAAAATAAATAAAATAAATATAACATAATTATGAATTAACTAATATTAAAATGTTACCTCAAAATTCCAGTTTCAAACAATGAGTCACACTTTCCACAAAAGAAATTATCAGCTGCTGGATGCATTTTTTTGGTACAATTAGTGCAAGCAAGGTACCACCATTCATCCGAAATTGATACCACTCTTGCACAAATCCAAAAACTGCCACTTTGCATATGTTTTATTAATAAATTAGAACATAATTAATGAAATAATAAATATTGACTATTTTATTAAATGATGTGATTAAAGATATTAAATAAAATATTTACCTTTTGACTATCATACAAATAATCGACAGTTTTCACGGATGCGTCCGGAGCTTCAAGCTCTTCTCGCATCCCGGGCAGAGGGCAAACTCACGTGACTGATGGAATACGTAGGATTGTTGCTACTCATAATCCTATTTTAGATATAAAAAAAAAGTGTGAACTAACATAATATATATATTAATAAATCCGAAATCTGAAAATATTAAAACAAATACTACCTTTTCTTGAAGTCTTCAATCTCTTGCACTTTTCATTCACAAGTAACTTTGTGACATGAAAGCTGTTAGATACCTTCACTTGATCTTATCAATATTCAAAAAATATAAAAATATTACATTTCAATATCAAATAAAGTAATAAACAATACTAATAATAAAATATTAGTAAAAAAATTAAATACAAAAAATAAAAAATAATACTTACAACCTTTGAAAAACTTTGCACGACCCATTTGTAGAATAATAACCACCGGTTCAAAAGTTCTTTGCTCCAAGTGAGGCATAATCTGCTTCAGTATAGTTCTCCCAAAGCGTGCATTTAAGCCGATTGTTTCGCAAATATAATTTTATTAAAAATATGCATAGAAACATAATTTAACAAAATGAATTGGTTATAATATCATATATATTATCTTACTCAAGATCCTCCAACGTTAAATCCAAAACCTCGTAAACGACCGTTTATGTTCTTGTTTTTTGCAGAATGCATTGAAATAACCTTACCAATAATATCTAAAAAAGACAAATCGAATCATTAGTACATAAAATGAATTAAAAAAAATATTTGTAAGAATATAAGAATTTTGAATATACCAATCAACATTGTGTCGTCAACTTTCTCCTTGTCGGCCAGTTCAGTAAACTTTTTAAAATTATACATGAACCTCGGGAAAGTCTCGTCAAACATTTCGAAAACATGTGTCTTTCCATAGAAAAGAATTTTTACTTTTGTAGCTGATGTTCTGTATTTATCGGTTTTTTTCTTGACAACAAAATCCTTTATGGCACAAACATGCCCTTCTTTAAGAGTTCGTTTAAAATTTTGAATCTAATATTTACGAACTGTACCCCTTATTCGATCTCCCTGTAATTTAGAACATTAAAATCATCATTAATATAATAATAGAAGAATTTCGATAAATTGAAATTTAAACTGAATCTAAAAAACGTCGAAAAAATATATAAATGTAAGGTATAGTACCGCAGCATCGTGAAAAACACATTCAATGCTGGATATTTGTTTATTATCGTTGAAAGCTGGTTTTTCGTACAATCGCACGAGCCTAAGCTTAATCGCCCATAGAGTTTTGCTGTTATTGAGTTCGCGTGATCGTGTGAAAATTGGGGCCATTGTAACTTGTATGATGATATGAATGTATGAAGGGAAGAATGTATGTTTATGTATTTTATGCTTTAAATTCTGCACTAAAGATGCTTGAATGAATGTGAAAATAGCTCAGCATAGGCATCTAATATTTATAGGTGAAAATCTTCCTTTTTTAAAAAATTTTATTTCTGTCGTTTTTAGGTGCAAAAAAATTAAATACAATAGTATAATTTTGCAAGATATTTTGGTCAATTTTTTAGTATGCAAAATTTTGTAAAAAAAGACAATATAATTTTTAAATAGAATAATATAAAATTCCAATTCATAAATTTTAGAATCATACATGATATAATTAGAATCGAATTTTTGATTGCATATCGCAATTTTACATTCATTAATGATTTAATTAGAATCAAATATTTGATTCCAAAAATATTTTTACTCGGAAAAATCGATGCATATAGATACTTTACCAAATTTACAAAACAAAAAAGGGCAACAAAAGGTCAAACATTCTATATATATTTATAAAATATATAATACATATTTAGATAAGCAAAGAATTGAAAGAAAAGGTCAAACATTCTAATTTGGTAAATTAAAATCGGTAATTTTGATATTATTCCAAAAAAATCTGCAACCAAAGGACCAAATCTTACCATTTGATATTATTCCTTTTAATCGGACATCTATAGTAAATCCGTGTATGAAAAAAATCTGCAAAAAAAAAAAAAAGCCAAACATTACCATTTTGTAAAAATTATTCCTTATTAAACGCACGAAACAACAAATCACAAAAAACAGCAAATGAATTTTTAGCAATAGACTTTGGGCGGAAAACATTTATAGACACATTTTTTGTTATATATATATATATTTCATTTGTTGCCCCCTCGGTGTTGAATCTGTTCTCGCCCCGTAATAAGTGTCTTTAGGTGCAAGATGGAGGTAGGGGCCAATCCGACCCCCCCGTTTTTTCAAAAAAATTACATTAGAAATTGTTTTAAAAACAATTATGATTTTCGTGTATCGGTCCACCCCATTTTCGTGTATAGGCTCACCCCATTTTTATTCCTGGTTCCGTCCTTGTTTAGGCAGTGTTTTCAAAACCGGCCCGGACCGGCCGGGCCGCCCGGTTTAACCGCGAACCGGCCCTAGCACCGGTCCGGTTTAGTATTTCAACCGGTTGATAAAAAAAACCCTTCCACCCGGGAAAAACCGGACTGAACCGGTGAACCGCCGGACCACTTTGAACCGGTTTTATTTGGTTTTTTTAATTCAACAATTTGGAAGGAAATTATGATAAAAACGGTAATGTGTGAATCATGGAAAGTGGAAAATAAGGAAAATAATTCCTTGTTTCACGATGTTATCTTTCTAATCCATGAATTTCCCTGCCAATTACCACGACTCCATTTCAGATCTATTTTCGCTTTTTATTTTTTTTTTCATTTTTTCACTTTCATACATTTCTTTACATACAAATATAGTATATATATCACTTGTAGTTTATATAATTCAATACTTTTTTATTTTGTATTTTTTAGTTTCGTAACTTTCGTTATCTTAATATTTGTATTTACTTATATATATATAGGATATATATATAAAATGCTAGTTAACCGGTTATTTGGAAATAGTTTAACCGGTCGGACCAGTAACCCAAGAACCCAAATAATTGTCCGTTCGATGTCCGGTCCGGGTTTAAAAACATTATGTTTAGGTGCCTATTAAATTGTCAGAAATACACATAAAATACAGGGAACATAACTGTACATCGTCATGTTCAACTTGAAATAATTATTATCATAATTTTCAATCTTCTATATAAAACGTGAAGTTCATTGATAAACAATAATCGTTTTTAATTTATAAATAAGATATACAATGCTAATTTTCTTCAAATCAAATATACGATTACATGTTTATGAGTTGGTTGGGCAAAAAGTAGAGAAATAAAAAATAGTTGAGCATAGTTTGAGTTAAAACGACGACGTAAATCTCCCAGGATAGGTTTTAGGGGAAAGAGTTTACAGAACATTTATGGCAAGTAGAGCCATGACTGAATCATGAATGAACACAAGTAGTAGTAGTAGTAGGGTAGTAGCTGCATTTAAGGTTTGTTGGATATACGTGAAGAAATGGCACGTAGTACTAGGCGGGTATTTGGTATACTATGTTCTAATTTGCTTTGTATTTTGTATTGTACATAATAAATGGTAGGGGTGTCCGGTTCCGGATCAAAACCCGACGCAAACCTAACACGAAATTAATGGGTATGGGTCCGTGCTTCATGGGTCCGGGTCGAAATGGGTTGAACCCAAATAACCTCGCTAATTAAACAGTCGGGTCCGTCAACCTACTATGACCCATTTAACATGTCTAACCCGTTTGTGAATTTTAAAAAAATTAAGTAAATTAATTGTAAGAAAAAGAACAAACAAGACATATCCTTAAAATTTAATTGATAAAACCTCCTTAATTATGTATTTGTTATTATTATGCATGTCTTTTTTAATATTGTCCTCAAAATATGATTAGTATGTTATGTTATTTATGCAATTATATTATTTCTTTTTGTATGTTGTGAATTGTGATATTTTATTGATTGAATAGTGTATGATAGTGATTGATTTTAAAAAAATTATTCAATTAAAACTATTAAATGTATATAAAATAATTTTATTAGACGAGTTAAGTGAGTCGAATCCGGTTACTGTGAAATAAGCGGTCGGTCCCGAGTTCAAGATTCGACACGAATAATTAAACAGTCAGTCCGGATCGATCATTTCGACACGCGAACCTGTGAACCCGACCAACTCAAATTGACACCCCTAATAAATAGTGGTAATTTGTCAAATTGGCCCCTAATGTTTTATGAAAATGAATAATAGCCATGTTTTTCAAAATTATGTTTTTTAGTCATTTGGACTAAAAGTTGACAACCATACCCTCTTGTATACCATGATGATAATATAAGATGCAACACTAAATTAAAAAGAAAATCTAAATAACATGTGTCTAAGATGAGATTTAGAGTCCGTCAGATTTTTGGTTTTTTCTCCATAGCAAAAATATTTTTTAGTCAGGCTTTTTTAAAAAGCACGTGTTTTAACCATTTTTGAATTCAAATGTCCCACTTTGCCTTTTTTCATTTCTATGGACCGGTACATAACTCAGTACCGAGACACATGACTCGGTATCAAGTTACAAAAATGGCCAAGTACCTCATTAGAGAATAGACAAATGGTATGGCTGTCAGTTTTTAGTCAAATAGCTAAAAAAACATGTATTTAAAAAGCATGACCATTTTTCATTTTCACAAAACATAAGTAGTCAATTTGGCTTATTACCAGTTACATTAATTGAAATCAAATGTATATGTAATCACACTCTAGATCCTTTGTTTCAAACTATGTTTCATTTTGTATTCTAAATATTTTAAATAAATGCCAAGTGAACATTAATGATATTATCAATACACTTGGACTGTAGTGATGATATTTGAAATACAAGATGATTAAAGTTTTGATATTATCAATACACTTAAGTTATTGTTTTTTTCTGCAGTTTTTTTTACTACCTGATCGGCTTGTGATCAGGATTTTGTCCTTTATTTTTATATATTTCCATTTATTTAAAAAAAAAATTGATTAGAAAATCTTGCGTGATGTTTGGCATGATATGATATACCATGTTGAAATCATACGAGATTTCCTATTTGTTTGCTGTCATGTTTCCAATATATGAGTGAATATATTACATGTATAAAATGATGTCGTTGTTATAAGCGTCGTATTTGTCTAATTTATTGAAACACGATATGGAACATAATATAAAATGATTGATTCGATCGTGTTTAAAACGAAGATTATTTAACACACACACACACACACACACATATATATATAAATAGAAACTGGAAGCTTGCAACCACTACTTTTCAGGTTTGCACCAGGTAAGTTCTTGGAATTGAATCAGTAGCCTGCAAACCACTACAATCAGATAAACTGTATGAGACAAGCCTTATGTTGACATAGATAGGGATTCAAAGTTCGAACTTGAGATATTTGGCATCAAAATCCATTATACTCCACTAGGCCACTCAGGAAGCCATTATACATGTATATATGTATAATATGATGTATAGCATTAATTTAGAATAAAAAAGAATAAATATAACAGCAAAGATTAACAGTGAGAATGCAGCAGGTTCGCGCGCGTTTCAATTCGTTTCAATTCAATTGAAACCATCAATATGATCAGATCATTTACGAACTGTTCCTCTACAAATCCAACACAAAGAAATAAGTCCACTCTATTGAAATTCGCACCCTTAATAAATGATATCAATCTCTTCCCCAATCCCCACCACACCCCCTCTTCAATTTTACTGCTATCTTTATCAATTCAATAACTAGTATATAAATTGGTATGGCCGTCTTGGAAAATCAAGTGATCAAATGAAGTAGAAAAATGAAAACCAATTTAGTTTTAGTGTCTCTCTTTGCATTACTTGTAATTACTTCAACCTTGGCTGAATCAAGAACCACTCATCACAAAAACAAAGTACAAGAGGAGAAAAGAAGAAGCGGCGGACATAGAAGTAGAAGAGGCGGCGCCGCCGGCGGTGGTGGTGGCGGGAGAAGATCGGGAGGGTCATCATCAAATTGTGACCCTTTGTATTTGTATCTATTTGGAAATTGTGGACAATGGCCATTTCCACGGACATCTCCTAACAACCCTTTTCTACCAAGAGCGCCGCCGTATCCCCGCCGCGCTCCGCCGAGACCGCCGCTCATTCCCTTGCCGCCACCACTGGCCCCTACCCCGCCGCAAATAGTATTCCCACCACCTTTAATACCTTCTCCACCTCCAGTAATAACTCTCCCGCCCCCAGTTGCTCCGTCTTCTCCGCCGCCAGTAGTTTCTTCGCCGCCGGCGTCCCCTCCGCCTTTAGTTTCTTCACCGCCGCCGGCCGTCCCTCGGCCTGAAACTCCGTCACCGCCGCCACCGTCTCCGTCACCTCCTCCACCTCCCTTAGTTCCGTCTCCTCCGCCACCCTCGCCTCCGTCACCTCCGCCGCCGGAAGTAATTCCTATAATATACCCGCCACCGTTGGTTCCTTCACCGCCTCCGGCAGATGATGAACCAGTATTTCCATGGTTAACGCCGCCTGAAACAAACACGGACACCCTGCCGGACCTTATATTCCCACCACCCTTACCTGATTCCCCACCTGACTTATTCCTCACACCGCCGGAAGATGACGACGTTCTACCAGCGCCGCCACTTTTCCCGATGTTCACTCCGCCAGAAGAGCCGCCCGAAACTTCGCCCCTTTCACCTGAATTTCCGTTCACGTTTTTTCCTCCGCCCATTTCAAACCCTCCGGCGACGACGGAACCTGGTGTAATTGAGTCTCCACAATTTCCGATCCCTCAGACACCGGAGTTCTTCCCGCCGCCGGTGCCAGATATGCCGGAGAATCCAATACCGTTTATAACTGCACCGCCGACAGAGGAAGAGCAACCGCTGCCTCCGCCGCTTCCTTTCATTCCTCCTGTTCAGTTCACGGCGCCAGACCCTGATTCACCTCCATTTAATTAAGAATTTAACTGCTGTTTTTTTTTTTATTATTCGTTGTTTCATGCATACGTCTCTATTTCAAACCTTCTGGATAATCAATCCTGTGTCGTATCTGATAACACTTTTAGATTAATCATTAATGTGGTAATCTCATTTTAGAGAATTTATTTAACCTTTGACATTGGAATATTTTTTTCTCAAAATCTAAAAACATGTTACAATTAGCTAGTATATATTCAGTCATTTTTCCGTTACACTTTCCGAAAATATTTGTTTTTTCTGTTAGATATCGAAAACACAAAAGAGAATGTTTTAATTCATGAAATCTATAAAAGCATGCTTGACCGATCTACCATGATAATCCGAGAAAGAGAAGAGATTAATCCTAATCGCGGAAGCGTGCCTGAATCCATTAGGGAATTAGGGCTTGAGAATTCTGGATCTAGAATGGTTTTGGTTTTCCAGACAAGCGGTTCTTCTTTTCTGTATCTCACGTTCTGAGTCTTACGTTCTGTAGGGAAACACACGTTTTATCCTTTAAAGAACCGTCGCCCGGTGACCATAACCATTTTGGATAAGTATCCCCTTTATTTTCTATTTGGTCCCTTAACAAATAAAAAATCTCCTAATAGTATCTACACATTTAATCCTATAACAATTTGATACCCTTTTAATCCAAAATTAAAACCTTATTAGATCACTTTAATTGGATTAAACCGTAAGACAGCTATACACATTTAATTAACATATGTAAATCCAAATTAAATATTTCCAACAATCTCCCACTTGGACTACATATGTTACCAAACAAATGTGCAATACCTTATGAGCTCAAACCTTGTTGTCACATATAAGAGTATCCCTTAACAATCTCGTCCATTGATTGTACTAATACAGGACTAAAGATGTTTTCATCACTTTATGCGTGAATAAACCCATCAATAATCACATATACCAAACAATCAAATGACATAGATCAATCATGGGTGCGTAGCATGGAAATTACATGTAATGTGATCTAACATGTCTATTTCAACTGGTCCACCTTATTCTTTAGTGAGATCAATCATAACCAAAATGACAGAGTGTAATAAATCAATACTTTATATCTGTACAAAAATATCCAAATACACGAAATGTGTCCAAAATAATGTATAGAGCAATAAAATTACGGACTCCACTAAACCAAAGTATTCTGAAACAGTATTACACCCATACGAGCGATGCTCGTGAAAGACACTTTAGTGTTAATCCTTTAGTAAGCGGATACGCAATCATTGAGTCTGTCCCCAATATGCTCTATAGTTATCGACCACTCTGTACTCTTTCCTTCACAACCAAGAACTTTATATCAATGTGCTTTGACTTAGTGGAGCTCTCTGTTGTTATTAGAATATAAGATCATGCGGAGTTATTGTCACAATACAACTTTAATGGTCTTTCTATATTCCCAAGAATGCGCAGCCAGGTGACAAAATTTGTCGCACCATATTCCATGATTGGATGCCTCATAACATGCTACAAATTAGTTTGCCATGGTAGAAGATGCTACAAGTGTCTGCTTAGCACTTCTCCATGAAATGGCTCCCCCAGCCAATAAGAAAATGTAGCCCGAAGTGGATCTCCTACTGTCTTGGCATCCCGCAAAATCAGAATCAGAATACCCTATGATCTCCAACTGATCTGATTTTCTGTATGTGAGCATGTAATCTTTTGTTCTCTGTAAATACCTCATCACCCGTTTGGCTGCTTTCCAGTGATCCATACCAGGGTTACTTAAATATCTCGCCCAACATACCAACAACAACGCTATATCGGGTCTTGTGCGGACAGACTGAGCATACATTAGACTCCCAACAACCAAGCATAGGGAATCTTCTACATTTCTTTACTTTCCAGATTTCCTTTAGGGCATTGTTCGAGACTAAACTTGTCTCCCTTAGCTATAGGGGTGTCTCCTGGTTTGCAGTTCTGCATGCCAAATCTTTGCAACACTTTCTCTATGTAGCTCTTTTGTGATAATCCAAGAATACCCCGAGAACGATCACGGTGTATCTGGATTCCCAGAACAAAAGAAGCTTCCCCAAGATCTTTCATCTCAAATTTATTTGATAGAAATTTCGGGTATCGTCGTGAATCCCGAGTCATTAGTTGTAAGCGAAATGTCATCCACATACAAGACCCGAAATATACACTTACTCCCACCGAACTTGTGATACACACATCATCAACAACATTAGTCTCAAAACCGAATGAGACTACTACTTGATGAAACTTGTGGTTCCACCGACGAGAAGCTTGCTTGAGCCCATAGATGGATTTCTTTAATTTGAAAACCATAGACTTTGGGTCTCTGGACACAAAGTTTTACTGGTTGCACCGTATATATCGTCCCCATCAATGTCTCCATTGAGAAGCGTCGTCTTTACATCCATTTGATGTAACTCAAGGTCAAAATGTGCAACTAATGTCATAATTATCCTGAAAGAGTCTTTCGTGGAAACCTAGGAGAGAAAGTCTCTTTAAAATCAACGCTTCTTTTTCGAGTAAAGCCTTTAGCTACAAGACGAGCCTTATATCTTGTTTGATACATGTTTTTATCTTAATTTTGATGATTTTATTTTATCACCAAAACAATGTTTTTAAAGGTTGTCCAAATACTCCTAAATGATTTAAAATAGTTTTAATATTTTCCTGGAGTATTTCCTCAAGTTTATTTTTGTTAATAATGGACAACACTTTTATTGATTTTATATCAATGAGTTTTTACTCCTATAACAGGTTCCTAAATGTTGTCTAAATACTCTCGATCGGTTTAAAATGTTTTTACTAAATTTTCTGAGTATTTCTTGAGTTTTATTTTTCGACAAAAAATTGGAGAACATTTACTCGTCTCGTGGTCGACCAGGTCATCTATAGGGCAACCCATACACGAAGATGTTTTTAGAAACAGAAAATGAGACGGAAGTAAAAATAAGCGGTCGGCCGGTGCATCGGCGTCGACCGGTTGGTCGGCCGTGCGCTGCCGTCGGCCGACACTGCAAGTTTCATTTTGAAACAACAAAACCTCTTCGTTTTTGATTAGGGGGACCGGTTGAGACAGGGGTCGATCGGTCAAGCCTATGTCGGCCGTCGCCCTGTTGAAATTTCCAAAGTATTCTTATTTCTCTTATTTAAATGTATGACCGGTCGCCTGTATTGACAAACTAAAATATGACCGTTTGACACAGACACATTTTCTTAAATTATGGGATTGATTTCTAACAGCTATATTCTTGATTTTAATTGTATTTTTCTCAGATTTTCAATCCCCAAGAGGAGCCTATGCTTGATCAATCATCTCCTATAAATAGAGGAAGTTTTGGAGCAACCAACACAACAATTGTGATACAACACAACAAGATACACTTGAGCAAACACTTGGTCTTTCATTGTTATTATTCTTGTTGTAAAATTGCCTAGCTTATCACTTTCACATCTTTGAGGTCTAGGCTATTCTTGATTATACTTCGCACTCAAATTGTAATATTCATTATTGAGTTGTAATCTTGATTTTTGGTTATCATTCAAACACAAGATATCCTTGTGAGTGTTCTTGTGGAAAGAGCACACTTGGATGATCTAGGTGATAGGTGCAAGAAGATTGTGGTGATCTTCTTATTGATGTGTTGAAGAATTTGGTATTCTTCAAGGTTGAAGATTGTGTAATCTTCACAAGGTGCCGTTGAAGGAAGATTGTGGTAATCTTCAAAGGGAGATTGTGGTAATCTCCAAAGGTGGTGTTGAAGAAGAGTGTGGTGCTCTTCAAGGTGTTGTAAGTTGAATTTGTATTAATTTTGGTAATTAATAAAATTCTTTTTCTTTTCAAAATCCATCCCTGATATCTTTGGGGTGGTAGAGGATTAGGCCCTAGGTGGGTTGAACCTCTTTAAATCGACGTGTGTTGTTTACATTCCGCACCTTTATCATTGTGTTTAAGCATTCGATTGTAAAAAGAGGGCGAAATCGAAAGGATGGAGATAATCTATTCACCCCCTCTAGATTATCGTAGCCGCTTGGACTTACATATCTTTCCACATTACTCTTGAATCCCTCTTGGTCTTAAAAATCCATTTGCAATCAATAGGTTTCGCACCTTTAGGTAATGTGACAAGATCCCAAACTTGATTGTCTTGCATTGACTTATACTCTTCATTCATGGCATTAATCCACTTTTGAGAGTTTGGATCCTGCATGGCTTGACGGAAATTGATAGGATCATTTTCCATCAATCCATTATTATCCTCATTTTCTTGGAGAAATACCACATAATCATCTGGAATAGCATTTCTCTCCTCTCTAGTGGACCTCCTTAATGACACTAGTTCTTGAGGTTGTTGAGTTTGTTCTTCCTGAATAGTTTCAACCTGAGTGGGGAGTTCTTCAACATTATTCTGTTGATGTTCCAGATCTACTTCTCGGCTAATGACAGGAATAGAAACCTGAACATCATCAGAAGTAGTAGTAGGTGTCGAGATCGACTCCTCCTCAAAGTTAATGTCTCTAACCTTATTTCTCCCCCCAAACTCAACATCCCCAAAGAATACCGCATTTCCCGTCTCAAAAATAGACCTTCTAGTGGGATCATAAAACTTAAAACCCCTTGATTTTTCTGAGTAACCAATAAAGTAGCTGCTAATTGTTTTGGAGTCCAATTTCTTTTCATTTGGCCTATAAGGCCTAGCCTTAGCTGGACACCCCCATATGTGAAAGTGATTTAGACTAGGCTTTCGCCCAGTCCAATGCTCAAACGGTGTTTTAGTAGCTGCTTTAGTTGGTACCCTGTTGAGAATATAAGTTGCAGTCTTTAGTGCATCTCCCCAGAGTGATTCTGGTAAGGAGGAATGACTAATCATACTCCTCACCATATCCTTTAGAGTCCTGTTTCGTCTTTCAGCAACATCATTCATGCTAGGCGTCCCCGGCATGGTGTACTGTGGGATGATTCCACATTCCTCTAGGAAGATAGCAAAAGGCCCTGGACATTGTTCTCCCGAACCATCATATCTCTGCCATAGTACTCACCTCCACGGTCGGATCCGATGACTTTAATTCTTTTGTTGAGTTGATTCTCAACTTGACCTTAAAAACCTTGAACATGTCCAAATACCTCGATTTTTCATGAATTAGATATAGGTACCCGTATCGTGAGTAATCGTCATGAATGATATGAAATATTGTTGACCATTCCAAGAAGCTTAGGAATGGCCCACAAATGTCCGTATGTATCAATTATATGACGCCTCAAGTTCTGTGGCACCTAATCTCTTTATTTTGGTCTTTTTTTTCCTTTAATACACTCAACACAAACATCAAGATCTCAAAAAGTCAAGTGCATCTAAAATACCGTCGACACAAGTCTCTCAATTCTGGTTTTTGAGATATGACCTAAGCGCTTGTGCCATAATTTAGCCGAATTTTCTTTATTTAATTTTCGCTTAGTACCTCTTGATTCAACATGCAGGGATTCATTATACGAAACAATAGTATCAAACATATATAGATTGTCATAAGCACTTAACGAACCTAAGGTGCCAACAATATTGGAATTAAATGAAAGACTAAACTGACAATTTCCAAATGAACAAGTAAAACCAAATTTGTCCAATAAGGAAATAGAAACCAAATTTCGTCTAAACGACGGTACAACAAAAGTGTCTTTCAAATCCAAAAAGAAACCAGTTCCTAATAACAATCTAAAATGCCCTATTGCCTCCACTTCCACCGATTTGCCATCAACCACAAAGATGTATCTTTCACCATCGATTGGCTTTGGTAGCTCGAGCAACCCCGCATTGAAACATTTATGTGAGTAGTAGCACTTAATCTAACCACCAAGTGTTTCCGTCATCAAGCTAAATTAACTTGAAACAATGGACCAAAGCAAAAAATGTACCTTTCTTCACACGCCAAGCGCGATACTTGGTACAATCCTTCTTTTTGTGTCCAAGTTTGCCCAAAAAAGAAACAAATGCCCCGTCCCGAGTTTCATCTTTTCTTTCTTTTGTCTTTGGACCCTTATCATTAGCAGACTTTCTCAACATCATTTTTCCTTTTGCCCTTATCCTCGGAAGATCGCCGCTGAGCAATCTCGATTCTTTTTCTTGCTTCAACATTTCTTCCTCTTGCACACGATATGATATGAGCTCATTAAGTCCACTTCTCCCTTTGGCGATTATCGACCTTAAATTGATCAATTGTGCGGAAGTGATATTAACACTAAATGCACGAGTAAGTCCTCGACACCTCGAGCTTTAGTGCCCTTAACTTTGAAGCAAGATGAGACACCTCCATGATGTACTCCACTTATATTTCCTCCCTTTATACTTTAGTGAGATCAAGCTAGCCAAAAGTCTACTTGTCTCGGCCTTATCGTTTTTAACAAAACGCTTTTCAATTTCCGCATGAGTACTTTCATCGCCGTAGTAACTTCCTCAGAAGCTGTGCCTCGAAAGGCTTCTGGAATGCCGCGCTTAATGATCATCAGACTAACGCGATTTGAGCGCTCCCACTTCTCAAAGTTCCGCTTTTCCTCTGCAGAACTTGCATCCGTAAGAGAAGGGGGTTGCTCAACCCTTAGCGCATAGTCCAGATCCATGCAGCCCAAAATGATCAGAATGTTTTCTTTCCAATCCTTAAAGTTCGACCCATTGAGCATGGGAATGTTGTTGGTGTTAGCAGAAATAGAAGTAGCAGACATCATAGCTGAATAGAGAACAAAACCAAAATTAACCGTCATTCTCACATTAAACCAATAATCAATCATTAAATTTAAATAAGTTGGCAACATCTCGAGGCAAGCTGGTACACCATTAATACCAAGTCTTTGGACAAAGAATATTAACTTGTAAGAATTCCTCTTTGTAGTGATCAAACATCGACAATAAATCTGTCAAGCAATATTGTCTTTCTTTGGGCCGACAAATCACTTACATGAATAACCTTATAATTGCCACGTATTTACCACCACATGTGTTTGTGCATTTCGGGACAAGTATTAACCTTCCTTAGGGCCGGCTAATACTCGCATGAATATGCACAAATACAAACATCTAATATTCTCAATGAATAAATCTACACAAGAGAGGCCACTTTGGCGGCTTCTTGTTTCGATAAATTCATTTTAAATATTAGACAAACCAAGTTGGGACATGAGATGCACCAAACAAATTTAAAATAAAATGATTGCACACAATATAAATATTCCTTATTTATTTGGGGTCAATATGAAAATTTCCACAAAGTGCAATTGAGCCCAAATATAAAAAAAGAAACTGAGTATAATTGTAACCAAAACTTCTGCAAAACTGAATGTCCCCGGCATCGGCAACATGAAAGAGACTGTTGGGTTCAACCCGACGAAGGAGATACGGTTTCAATATTCAAAATTGATTAATCCAAATTCCCAGCTTTTACAAGGTTCAATTAAACAAATAAACCTAATCCTTCAATAACATATATATACGCAAGGAAAGGATCAACCAAAATTATGAATCCAGTATCAAATGCGACAACACAGCCATCAATGTATGAATTCCAGAATATTTTAATCAACACCACCATAGCAATTCATAATTGACATCATCACCCAAAATTCGAAAATTAATATCAGAAATTGAACCGACAGCATAGCAGAAAAAGATATCACAATCACTGTAATCTATAGATCAATCCGAAAACTCAAAGGCTGAAAGTTCGAATCATATTAATCCATGAATTCGAAATCATAATTGACAACCGAGATAGTCATAATACACAGAATTCCGAAAGACATTCAGAAATCAAATTCCACAACTTGAAAAATCAAAATCGATCGGAAAAATCAGAAACCCTAATTTCACTTTAACGAAGAACATCAATAAATCTTCCCAAATCTCAGAAAATCATGAATAGAGTGGTTCTGATACCACTTGTTAGATATCGAAAACACAAAAGGGAATGCTTTAATTCACGAAATCCATAAAAGCATGATTGACCGATCTACCATGATAATCCGAGAAAGAGAAGAGATTAATCATAATCGCGAGCGTCTTGCACCGATCCATTAGGGAATTAGGGCTTGAGAATTCGGACCTGATCTGGTTTTGGTCTTCCGATTTGAGCGGTTCTTCTTTTCTCGTATCTCACGTTCGAGTCTTACGTTCGTAGGGAAACACACGCGTTTTATCCTTTTAAGAATCAAGCCTCTAACTATAACCGTTTTGGATAAGTATCCCCTTTATTTTCTATTTGGTCCCTTAACAAATAGAAAATCTCCTAATAGTATCTACACATTTAATCCCATAATAATTTGATACCCTTTTAATCCAAAATTAAAACCTTATTAGACCACTTTAATTGGATTAAACCGTAAGACAACTATACACATTTAATTAACATATGTAAGTCCAAATAAAATATTTCCAACATTTTCACCTCTCGCCTACTTTGTGTAATTTAAACTCAACCACATGCACAAATAAATTCTAACAATACATTTGGAATTGACAATTACCCACCAGGCATAATGATAGAAAGACTATAAATTTTAACCCATCTTGTTTTGAATGAATTTTTAAAATTATAGGCAAATTCAAAAAGAGGTCAATTATAAACACAAACCTAATAAGTTGAGTTATGCAAATTGTCGAGTTTGACTTTGGAGTACTTAAAATCTCATATCACGATATCACTAAAATATGTTTTATATATTATTGCATCTGATCGATCCTAAAATTACCCCCGCTCCTCCGGATTCACGATCCGATTGAACTCCTTCGTTGGCCTGCAAAAAAGGGGGAGGTTAGAATTCCAATCTGTGCATTTGATATACTTTTCTATTTTGCATATATTCTCTCTCTGTAACGATCACGACTGAGCGTCGGAGGCAAGACGTCGGAAAACACTCGGCCCCCTTCTCTCACTTGTTGTTTTGCAGGCACAAAGATGGAACGGACATCGGAGATCGGGTTTTCTTAATGGAGTAAATTTCTCGCCCCAACAATTGGCGTCGTCTGTGGGAATCCTTGAGCTGAGGTGTGAGCAAACCGTTCAAGGACAATCTTCTCGTTTAAATATATTATCGGATGCGGTAAATTTATTTAATGTTTCCAGAAGATGGTATTTGAAAGGATTTGCACAAAATCTCGATCTATTATTTTCTGGATTTTGAATATTCCGTTTGATTTTGTGTTTGTGTTGATATGACTAAAAACAATATGATTTCTCATCATTTTTTCGTCATAATAACGTTTGGTTAATTCTGTGGCCACCAAGAAAAAAAAAAAAGACAAGACACAAATTATGATATGTCATAGCTATGAAATTCCAAAAAAAAAAAAGTATTTGGTATGGGAAGAAGAACAAGAACACCGAAAAAGAAAAGGGAGAAAAGTACCAAACAAAGTGATAAGATGGTATGGTGATGATTCTTAGTGATCAATAATCTCGTGAAGTCATGGGCTTCAGAGTCAATGTTTAACTGAAAAGCTGATTGACTATTTTATGCTTTGAGCTGAGATGTGTGTCAATGGAAAAGAAGAATTGTAAAGGAGCATGTCAAGTGTTTGATATTTTGCCCAAGTAAGAGAGGGGAAAAATAGCCTATGGTTCCATGACAAGATCAGACATTCAAATTTGCCTATGGTTCCCTGGAACTCGTGCATCAATGAATGGTGAAGGCACTAAAACGAAGATGAGTTTTCTACCCTTATTTACACGATTATTTCCATTACGATTGTTTTTTAACAATTGTACCATGAATGAATTATTATACATCTAGGTGAATTCCTTAATCAAATATTTTTTGATGGAGAATCTAAGATTTAAAGAATTTGAATATCCCAGCAATAGGAAACTGCTGAAATTTGGCCACTGTGCATGTGAGAAAAAAATAAGCAAGTTGCTTAATGAATTTGCTACTATTGGACCTGGGTAACTTAGTGCATTCAATGTAAATTACATATATTCTCCATTTATGGATATGATTAGAGTCTAACCCATCTTGGGTTGTTTATGATTTGGATTTTGGTGCAGCATTTGCATAGGGTATCGAGTGGTTGAACTTTTACTTGTTAGGGGTAGCTATGGATGGGAATTGGATGGAAATATGGAGGAGGTTATGAAGACCCGTAAAATGTCCTAAAATATTGAAGTTCTGGCTGCCCCGAATGTGTTCGACGAAACGACTAAGAGAATACAAAGAAAAAATCGAAAATCTTGGCAGAAAGAGCAAATCCATATCTGCGCACGACATAAGCTTGACCGACTACGCACACTCTTTCACCGTGTCGGGGGAGCGACATCTTGATTCATGAGAGATCTGTTGATGTCAATAAAAGATCCTGGTAGTATAATATCATCCTAGCATTTGTGCTTATCGACACCATCTCGGCCCGACATGTTACTCTTGCCCAATGACAACTACAAAATGGTGTAGGATGCTCGAGGCATCTTATCTGGATTCGGATGGAACCAATTAACCAAAGAAACACGGTACATTTTACCATTTAAGGCATTCTTTAGTATGGTTTATATCCCTTGAATGCTATTGAGTAAATGTCTATTCCGAATGTTGTTACTATGAGAGTTTGCAAACGGGCATGGTTGATTTCCATAAAATCAAATGTCAATAACTTGAAATTATGAAATGATTCTTTTCTCAACTAAGTTGATGAGAAGTCAGGTGTGTATGCTAGTACCTGATTTAAAGAAGTGATTTACCTCTAGGAGTATATTGAGTGTTGCTTGCTAGTTAGTACTAAAGTTGAGAATAATGAGCAGAGTGATTTGAGATAATACCTTGAATCAAGGAGACAGAATACTCCTTTTGATGATTGTGTGCTATTTGGAGTAATTACAATTGAATTACACCATGCATAGCCATTATTTGATCTCATTACGATTATCTTAAGCATCTATGGTGGGATATTTGTAATAAAAAAGGGGTGTCTATGCCACACATTAAAAAACAGAGATGAATTTTAAAATATGTTAAGTTTTCTTGAGGTAATAATCTTCAATGATTTTACTTAAAAGTGCTCAACGATTATTTTGTTTTGGGAAGAGCAGAATACTTTTTATGTACTTCAATGACCCTTGAAGTCCAAATCATTTGAGTCGGAAATCAGATTATCAAGTAAGACTTTGCTAGATTAAGGATACCCCCATAGGCAGACAAATTATTACCTTATTATGCTTGATATATGGCTGCGAATATTTTTCAAAGTCGAGTATGTATCTTGAATACCTGAATGCTGTGAAACCTTTCTTGCACCTTACAATGTCTGTAGCTAAAATTGAGTTGTGTGATTCTATAATAGACTGCGTACATGATTGGTGTTAATAAGCAAATTAGAGTGTTAATCCTACGATGTATGATAATTTATTGCCTATGCGCCTGAGCTTGCAGGAGGTGTTATTAATGTAAAATGATGTTTTTTCTGTCTGAACAAATATGATGGGCATCTGCTCATTGGTCTTTGGTGATAATGAACCAATGGATATTCTCTTTATAAGATTAGATAGCACTAGTTTGACTTTTGACAAGCAAATTCATCAACTTTCTGAATATACTGATACTTAAATGGTTTGAGAAGCCAATCCCTTAAAGAACAACTGCACAAGATTTAAAACAAAAATAGAGTTATATAGACAACTCATGCGCCTACATATTTGTGCTATCTCATATAGAAATTTTAAATCTACAGACCTGGTTTGAAACTATGGAAATTTGTAAACCTGTGATTCTACAATTAGCTAATGGTAGCAGCACACTAGTTTTTTTTTATTGTGCATACGGGAAAAACTACAACACTATAGAAGGAAAATTGCACTCCAATTTTGATAGAGCTTAAAATACCTTGAATGAACTTATATGTGATTATCTTTTTCTATGAGAAGCTTGATGCAAGTTTCTGTACTTAATCAGCAGTTTATCGAGATTAATTTTTAAATATTATCCCAGAATTGGGGATTCTAGATCAGCAATAATATGGAAAATGAATTCTGTGTTGTGTTCCATTGTCCCCATTTCCTATTAATGTGTAACTTTTTGAAATTTGAGGAGAATGATTCTTGGGGTGGATATTTCACACACATGCTGTTACTAAATTGATAAATGTCTCTTTCGGTAATTGAAAGACAACTTACTGAGCCTTGATTGAGTGCTACTTTTATTTTTTGATGCATGATTTATTGCATATTCTTGTGATCATTGTTCTGCTTTGGTTAACGAATTCTTATGCTCTCATAAACCATTTATAAACTCAAGATGAAAATGATTCTACTCTTACAGTTCATGACAGAATGAACTACAAGAGTGGGGGGACTAATCGATATAGCCTAGATTTGGCTTATTAAATTAGATCAATGAAATTTGTCTTCAATTTTGATGGAAACTAAGACTATTGAAAAGTTTCAACGAGAACTGTTTGTCCTTTTATGTCTCTTGTTTATGATTAATTTACATGGAATTATTTTAACTTGCATGAGTTTGACTTATCAAATGAGTAATTGCATTGAACATGCACTGATTAGTTATCATTCCACAAGATTCTATTAATTTATTGGAATCTACCTCAACATAAATTATATTTGTGCACTAAATTATACTCATATCTTGCTTATGAGAAGGTTATTAGATCTAATATCTATTTTGGCAATTGTACCTAATCGTGTTTGCCAATTTATTGGAGAAAAATATTTGCATTGAGGCAGATTTGGAAGAGTTGGTGAACGAGCTCATTTCTCGATTATTCCTCAATCGATTAAGTGAAGACATTGTTTATGATAATATTGGAGATGAAGTGGATTTCTTGACGAGCTCATTGATCGAGGTAGATTTCTTGATACATTCATGATTGAAGCAAATTTACTTATTAGCTCGATTATGTCTTGGATTTCTTGAGTCTATTATGAGAAGGCATTATTTATGAGCTTATGGAGATGTATTGGATCTCTTTACAAATTTATGAACACGGTTGACATTATAATCCCATTGATCATGGGATGGACTTCTTGAAGACCTCGTTGATTATTAGCAGCTTATCATCTTTCAAAGACCATTTGGATTTCTTGAAAAGCTCACGATTGCAACTATACCATTTATCACCGATTATGGTCCGATTTCTTGAATCTCATAAAAGACATGATTTATGAGTTTGTTGGATTTCTTTATATATATATTTGATAATGATCGGATTATCTATGAGGTCATTGAGCAATTCTTGGACTTCTTTACATGGGTATGGTCATATATCACATGTGCGTCTATGGATTTCTTGAAGAACTCGTGCCTGGTTTGAACGGCTTCGGGGGCTAGACGAGCCATTTCCTGGTTTGAACAAGATCCTAGCCGGGCCGTGGATGAACTTATTTACGGGCGATGGAACCGTCCCGAACTCGCCTGGTTTGAACGGCCAAGTCAGGGCCGGATGAGCGTTTCTGGTTTGAGCAGACTTCCGAGCCGGGCGGATGAACTTATTTACAGCGATGGAACTGTCGCGAACTCGTCCTGGTTTGAACGGCCAAGCCGGGCCAAACGAGCCATTTCCTGGTTTGAACAGCGACTTCCGAGTTGGGCCGATGAACTTATTTACTAGCGATGGAACTGTCCCCGAATCGTGCCTGGTTTGAACGGCTTCAAGGGCCAGGGCCAGACGAGCCATTTCCTGGTTTGAACGGCTCGAAGGGCCAGACGAGCTATTTCTGGTTTGAACGACTTTGGTGGGCCAGGGTAATATTTTTCCGGCGATGGAACGTCCCGGTCGCCTGGTTTGAACGGCTTCCGAGCCGGGCAGACGAGCGATTTCCTGGTTTGAACAGCTTTGGTGGGCCTGATGATTTTTTTTTCGAGCGGTGGAACCGTCCCGGAAGTCATCCGGTTTGAACGGCCAAGTTGGGCCAAACGAGCTAGATGAACTTATTTATGTGCGAAGGAACTGTCCCAAACTCGTCGATTTGAACAACTTCAAAGTTGAGCCTAACGAGCCATTTCCTATTTTGAACGACTTCCGAAATGGGCCAAATTAACATTGATGGGCGGATGCCCTTGATTCATTTTATGGGTGGTCGCACTTGATGAATTTGATGACAGATGATTGCTTATTAACCAACCCTTCGATGATAGAACTTCAATCGAGATAGGCCACGATTCAACAAAGATGAGAATGACTTACTACTCCTATAGTTCATGATTTTATAAACTACTAGAGTGGGGGAACTAATTGATACTGACAAGATTTGCCATATTAAATATGATCAATATAATTTGAGAGGTGTGCGGCCCAAAAATGAATAATTAACCTAAGCTCATGTGTTAGCTAGGGTTTTAGTTGGCTTGGTAAACACGCAACCCTAATTGTCAACCTATAAATAGCTCACAAAAAGTCCTCGGGTTAGAATTCCAATGCCCACATTTGATATACTTTTCTATTTTGCATATATTCTCTCTCTAGAACGATCCTTACTTGAGCGTCGGAGGCAGTTGTCGGAAAACCCTCCTACCCCCTTCTCACCGTTGTTTTGCGGGCACAAAGATGGAACGGACATGGGAGATCGGGTTTTCTTAATGGAGTAAATTTCTCGCCCAACAGCATCTTAATCATTACATTATAAAAATATATCACACAGCCTTCAAATTAAATAACAAAAATATTAAACTTTAAAAAAAATATTACACTAGTAACCAAACAAAAATTACCATACAAGTAGTAGAAACAATATCCCCCAATAAAACAAAACCGAACTTCTTCCGAAATTACGCCTACCAAGAATTCTTTTAATAAAAATAAAAATAAAAACCAAATATACTTCACATTTCTGAATACTTCTTTTCCAAAACATTTCCCAAAACAACACTAAACATTGCCTAATTCCATTCTCCTCGGAGAGCATCCCATATGTAAAAGCAACCAAAAATGGCATTACAAGCTAACAACATTTTTCCTTTTTGAAAGGTACAAGTTAACAACTTAAAACCAAGAGCCAAAGTAAAAAAAAAAAAAAAAAAAAAATAAAAAAAAAATAAAATTACATTATTGCGACACCAAAAAGTACTAAAGTTTTGGAGCCGAAAAGATACTCCCAATTTTCCCAGTCCATTCTTGTGATCCAAATGTAGATGACAAAAAAACACTATGTCATAAAGCAAATAGCAAAATCCCAGCTGAAACTTAAGCTTACTACAAGGATTTAACTACACGTATTCTAGTTCTAACCAAACCTAGCAGCAAATGTCTTAAGCTTTAATGTCTGGGTTGTCACGCAGGCCAAGCTTTGAAAGAACAAGGCTGTAAGAATCCCAGTCAGTTCGTCGGAGATATTTTAACAGCTTCTTCCTTCTCTGAACCATTGCTTGTAGGCCCCTCCGAGAATGCTTGTCCTACAACAGTTACACAAAGAAACATGTCCACACTTTTAATAAATACAAGGCAAGAAAACAACTAATCAAAATTTGTAAGATACTCATTGCAGATTCACAAAAACATATATATATTGCTGACCTTTTTCTGTAAAACAGTTGAGAGATGCTTAATCTTTGTAGTCAGCTGAGCTACTGCAAAAAGAACAAAGATCATATTAATAATTTGTCTAAACAAATCAGAGAACACATGGTTAAATACGTTAGTGGTAAATACTACAACATACATAAACACAAAAAGAGCAGGGGAGAGAGACTCAATTCGGTATTCTTCGTTAGCTACCAACAAAATAAATATTAGTTGACACGATGAGAACTGACAACCTGAAAGTTGTCACCACTTACAGATATTAGTGACATTGTTTTGGGTTAAAATAACTATTTTCAAAAGATTTCTTTTTAAAAATCTCAATGCAAATAATTTGCGACATGATACAAGTAATTAAAACAGAACTTTGATAGCAAATAATTAGAGATTTGTTTTGCTGTTACTATACATATATCACTATTTATTAATAGAAACAACATAGACAGCACATACGTTTTAATTTTTAATTCTTAACAGTGAAAACTAGTCTAGTTATTGTCACTATTTAGTAGTGAGAGCCATTATTATCGCTAAAAAAAAGGTTGATGTTATTTGATACTACATCACTAGTCACAACTATTATATTGGCATTTAACATCTCACTTCCAGTGGCTTAGAACTCTAGAAGGAAACCAGGAAATACGAGCATGACTCTCCAAATCCCAGCTCTACGAGATTGGTTCAATTCCTATCTTCCTAGCAAAATTACGTTTTTATTTAGAGGCTGTCAAGAAGAACAGGAACTTAATATAATATCACTAAAAATTCAAGACTTGCCACTATCAAAGCAGTGATCTTTGCTGCCAAGAAATAAAATCAAGAGCATTTTTTTGCCAAGTTCTCATGATGGCAACTCACTCCCTAGGCAGGTAATAGAAGGGTCAAGAACTAAGTGAGAAGGGACACTTTCTAGAACAGTCCACCACTTTTTGAAGATGCTGTATCAGAGCCCACTTCATAGCATCCATGCTAAAGTTATACTCATATGTTTTCCTTTTATAGTATTTTCACGCAGATACAGTCCAGTAATTATGAACATGTCATGTTTTCCAGAACTTCGGAGTTGCTATTTGGTGATAAGGTAAGTTAATTTTGGGTTGTCATGGAAGAGCCTGGTTGCCAAATATAAAAGCTTTCCTAATTGGAACTTTTATCCTACTAAGTTCATGGCTTATTGGGACACTCGTTTATTTCTTCTCACAATAATTAGTTAGACGCCATTAATCTTATACTTACCTCCCATGAGACTAAAAAGTAAAATGGGTCAAAGATAACAACCTTTTTTCCATGAAATTTGGCTTGCAAAATATTTCACATTGAACAAGAATGAAAATTGTATTAAACACTGTAGTTTCTCTTATAGATTGATTTCAAAAATTGCCTCTAAATATTGTTCTGTCAGATATTGAAGCGTTATGGAATTTTCCACGTAAGAATTTTCAGGGAAGAAAAATTATTATCTAAAACAGCTGTAGTCACATTTCATATGCTTCAACTGCAAAGAATTTCCTGTGCAAGTCTTATTGATACATGGGAAAGTGAAGATCAGTGTTTCAAGAATAGAACTAGAAGATCTAAGACAATTTATAAAACACAAATAGGCCCAAAGCATGTATAGAGGAGAAAAATTAGAAATATCTGCTCTCCTCTTCCAGGACGACCCTTCATGATAAATCATAGATATCATGTAATTAGACTTTTTTATGCCACATTCAGAACAGTAATAATGAAATCTAAATTGGGATAGATTCGGCTAAAATAAATAAGAGAATTATAACTTTATATCTATAGCGATTCCATAATCTGGAAAAAGAATGACCTCGTTTAACGGTTTAAGAAACTAATTAGATCCTGCAGTTATGATTCAGAAAACTAAATTATTTTGGCATCATTGATATGGTTTATCAAAAGTCAGACTACATTGACAAGAGCTGAACAAACTCTACCTTGAACACGAGCAGAACCACAATCGGACTCTGACATTTTAAATTCATCTCTTACTTTCTTGAGCTCCAACTTTAGTTTCTCAGCAGATGACATGTTGTCAGGATGAAAATACTGCAAAAATTAAGAAATATCAACACACAAAAACAGTAATCAAATAATTGTGCTGCATTTTATTTTTCCATGTGAACATCAATTATTTTATTCAATAAAATCACTCAAACCACCAGTAATACAGTTCGACAGGACCTAGTTTAATTAAATGCATATTAAAGATAAATTGTTAGTGCACAAATGGCAAATCAACACCTATATTAGAGTAACAGTATCAAACATGCAGCTTAAATCTTAGAAATGAGCATATAGCAAAAACATGGTTTATGTTACATGCAGAACCAAAACCAGGCAACATCATTCCCCAAGCATTTCAGCATATATTTTCAATGCAAATAAGCAAAATGCATAAAAAGTGTGTGTGTTGGGGGAGAGGGGGGAGGGGGGCATTTCTATTATTCTAAGCTGTGATACATGGTTCGAGTTGTGACGTCAACAATGCAAAAACAAGATTAAACCAAGAAAGCAACACTTGCCTTCTCAACTAACTGATCCTTTGGAGGTGACAACATAAAGCTTGGGGTTCCACCTAGCTGGCCCAAAACATCAAGTCTCGCCGCTGTAACAGTTGATTTGTTAACAATAGGTAAAATAGATAAGTGTGTAATGGTCCTTATGGAGTATATTTTCGTCATTGCTCATGAGAAAAAATCCAGATAGAAAAAAGGAATCAGTTCTAAGTATGTGTCAGCAAGAGGTTGCAAATATATGCCTTTAGCTTTTTCAATGAATATATTTGAGAAAGCTTGGATTAATGAGACGGGATAGAAATCAAGACAAAGTTTGAAGCATATAAAAACCAAATCAACAAGAGTTAACATGAACTTTCTGTGTTGTTTAGAATTAGAGGGAAAAAGAGTTCTATTTCAGAGAAAACAAACAAGCAGATAATACTGTGACTCAAGACCCAAAAAAAGCATTATTTTAAGGTTTGGACCCCAAACCAGGCCCCTTCTTATTATTGGCTCCATCTCATTAGTTGTTCCCTTATTATCTAATTAAATTTCTAGAATAAATTTATTTATGTAGTTTATAGATGTTTTACCATGTTTGATGTTTCCATGTTCCTAAACAGTGTTTCCATGCGGCTAATTGACGGAACTGTTATCTTTTTGTCATTTAAGGGCAATATATGTCCTGAGTCTCCATGGACACCCTTATAGTAGCAG
Organism: Rehmannia glutinosa; assembly: GCA_016081115.2. NCBI lineage: Eukaryota > Viridiplantae > Streptophyta > Magnoliopsida > Lamiales > Orobanchaceae > Rehmannia > Rehmannia glutinosa. Next base: position 88,620 of record JABTTQ020003376.1, on the reverse strand, counting down.
ACAATTTATTTTCAATGTATCATGCTTATAAGCTATCAAAGACATAATATTGCTCAAGAAGCTTAAATATCATCTTAAACACTCATAATCCATCTTCACTATTCCTTCTGCAAAGTAATCCACTGCAGAAAATGCAATGCTGATTCTTGATTTCCTTGCATCATGTTTTTCTGCACTAATTCTACATGTAGCAATCTAAGAGAAATTTAACTGCATATACAACTCACAATCGTTTTGCATTTTAACCATTTCAACAGAGCACAGACGGACATCAAATATATCTACATAAAGCACGCACATATACAGGCAAGGGCTGCAGTATTCTGCTTCTGGAAAGTGCTCAACAAAACTGTATAATGCCTGAAATTGCTGCCCAAAAATTGTCAACTCGAAAATATGCCCAAATTTTGAGAAACAGGAATCAAATGAGAGGTATCACTTAACAAACACAGCAACAGAATAGAAACTTATCATCAATTGTTTGGTTTGTCTGTCCAGTGGATATTTTACCATTTCCCTAGATATAACTAAGATATATCTCAGCATGAAACTCCAATGCCCTCCGTCTCTCTTAGTATAAATTTGTAAAAATATTTGTTTTGAAACTTTTCAGGCTCCAAGTAGAGGAGATAAAATCTGTGAAATTGTGAGCAGTAAAGTCCATCTCCTAACTTTTCAGCCTACATTGTATGTAGTTTTTCTTTTCAAATCAACTGGTAAATTCAACTCCAACGGTAGAGAACAATGTCAACCATAAATCCATCTCCAATATAGCAAGCCTCATATCATAAAACAAAACTGTTATGTCAAAATAGTGACTTACCCTTTGTATTCCTTTTCTTCTCCGCTGTAGATTGACTCAACTTTACTAAAGTCTGTCTCAAATCCGAAAACGAGAAACCTCCAATCTCCACCTGACTCTCCATCTCCTCTATCTGCCTCAGCTTGGCAAGCCTCTCATTCAATTCATGCAATGAAAACCATCTCCCTTTCTTCTGCTCTGGCCTCAACATCTTCAGCTTCGTGCCCAACTCCGAATAATTATACATCTTCACAAACTGTGTCCTCGTTGCTGCACTGCTACCCACATTATCATCCTCACTCTTATTCATCTCCTTTTCAAAAAATGAGGGCAAACCATCACTTCCTCCAATGTTAATCGAGGACTCCTGGGCTGCCTTCTCGCCAGGTTTCAGCTTCAAACTCTCCTTAAATCGCGCAAGTGACAACGGATCAATTGTCTTCCCACGAGAATCATTTTGATTCTTCGCAGAAGAGGATCGTAGCTGTTGAAGGCTCTCCTTATGGGGCCAAAGGAGGGGCCTATGGGCGTTTTTACTGCGGAGGAATTGGAGGAAGTGACAGAGTCGTCATTACTAGGAATATTTCTTTTGTAGAGTTCTTGAAGTGAGACGGTCTGACTGGAGGCGGACGAAGGCGGAGACGGGGCGGAGCGGTTGCGGAATTCGGAGAGGTTGCGGCGGATTTCTTCTAAATAAGCGATTCTGGAAGGCGGAGGGGTTTGAGGAGGAGGAGAGTTGGAAAATGAGAGGGGTTTGCGGAGTTGGGGACGATTCTGTGGTGGAGGTTCTCTTTGGAGAGAGGCTTTTACGTCGGTAAAGTATGAGGAGAATGAGGGTTGGGATTGCGATTTGGATTCGGGTTTTGGTTGGGGAATGTCGGAGGGAGGTCCGGTGTCGGAGGATGAGGAGAAGTGATGGAGGGGATATGGGTGGATGCGGTGCACTGGGCGGAGACGGAAGAGGCGTTGAGTGGTCGCCGCCATGAGCGGTGGCGGTGGCGGTGGCAGTGGCAGTGGCGGTGGCGGTGGCGGTGGCGAGTGTTGAGTTAGAGATTTTAGGGAGTCGTGTTTAGGTTTTTGCTGGGAAGCCGGCGGAGTTCAGAGCTTTACAGCATCTCATTCGTTGACAAAATTTTTACATTAATTCATTTACAATTTTAAGAATTCATTTGAATTATCTTGAATATAAGTTTTTTTAAATAAATCTTAAATATAAGTTTGATTACTACACATGTAAATGACGACAAATAAATCATACCAATGTTAATTATTAACAGCTGAATAATATTTTTATTTGTATTTTACATGTTGTGGAGATTAATAAGTATTATTTTCTCTCAAGAAAAATATGTATTTTTTAAATTTATTTAGTGTCATAAATATGAACTAGATGAGGTCCCGTCACGATGCGTTGGCTATCCTAACAATAAGTAGAGCTTTCGTTAAATGAGTCTGTTCGATCCGGCCCATTTGGGCTAAAGAAAAATTCAAGTTGAGTCGACCCGTCAGTCGAAACTCCATCAAATCTCTTTTTGAGATCGGTGCGACCCACTCCACCCATGAAATGACGCCGATCAGACCATCCGACTTTGTGGAACTAATTTAAATTTTGGGAAAAGGGCACTTAATACCCCATTTTTCATACCCATTTCTACACAATACCCATTTTTTCATTTGATTTTTGAGAAAAATACCCATTTTCCATTGTTTTTGATATAAAAATACCCATTTTCCGATTTTTGAAAAAATACCCATTTTCCACCGATTTTTGCGTTGATTTCTTTGTTGTTTCAAACATGTTTGTTGTTTCTTTGTTGTTTTACACGTTTCATTTATGCTTCTTATATGTTTCACTTAGCCAACTTTTTCATTGAATTCCACAAATATTGCATGGAGAAAATCTCGATTGTGGTATCGCCATAATGGACAATGGGAAGAAAATAGAGAGTATACCAACTTTGAGATAACAAGAATATTGATTCCATGGGATCGCACATTCAAAGACTTAAAAGAAATATTGGAACAACAAATTCAATTCGAAAATTTGAGCTTGCTTGTCCATCATCATCTACGAAAATGGACACGACTCCACCGTCGGACCAAAAAATATTCTATTGATTTCCAACATCGTAGAATTATTGAATGCATCAACTCAGCGGAAAGATCTACTAAGAATAACTTTGCTAGAGTCGTGAGATCTTTACTTCAAGATTAGCATGCGGACATCGAAATGAAGCAAGATCAACATTTACAAGGATGACAAAAAAAAAAAAGAAGAGTATATGGGGAAAAACTACACTATTTCTCTAAATTCAAAATCAATTTACTACAAACTTTTATCACATGATCCCATGTTTCACAATTGTTTCTTACATGTTTCAACCGATTGCACCATCATTAAGATTTACATAACAATAATTCTCTGAAATCATTAGGAAGTGGAGGTAGAAACTCGATGTAGTTGTCATCGCTCACCATTTTGCGCTTCAACTTAGCATGATTGTGAAAGCGGATGACCGAGCCTTTTTTTTTCATTCTCTATCGCAAACGCTGACGCGTCCATAGCCTTTCCCACCAATAAAGTGCTCGCATAACAAGCAAAAAAAATCCCACATTCACTACAAAAAAAATAAAAAAGGTGTGTGTATATTTGAAATTACGTAGAGAAAAAAAGTTGACAATCAAATTAATATTCCAACATGGAACCTATCAAGATTTGAGCATCAAAAGGAATTAATCAGCCTCTTGAAGATTTTAAACGAATGCATTTTGAAGATAGATCCAACTTTTGAAAACTATATATACGTTTGTTTCTTTGCATACACACTAACCTCTTCAATTTATTCATACAAATCATTACACAAAATAAAGTGACCATTCTAACTTATCCACACACAAAGTTCCATCATTTAAATTTCCAAACCCAATAAATAAAAAAAAACACATGTAAGTGTGTGTGTGTTTGTTGCTAGTAATTAAGTTCGAAAATGAGCGAAAACTTACTTTAGAATTGCAGAGAAGAAAGGCTCTGAGCCTATCAAGATGTCCATTAATTCTCTCTCTCGTCTTCTTTCGACTTCTTTATGATTTTCAAGCACCAATTTTTTTGGGTCTCGTATGGTTTCTCAAAGAAATTCCATGGGGCGAAGTGAGTTTGAAAAAATAGAGCAAATCTTCTTCCTCGGTGGTAATGAAACCAAACGTATGGTATTTTTGTCATGGAATGGAGCGGATGGGGTATTTTTGTAATGGGTTGGTATTTTTGTCTTTTTCTAAAAATCGGGGTATTTTGTTTAATTTCCTCTTAAATTTTTAGCACATTTTAAAATAAATAGTATTCATCATTTTATACTAATGATTTTACAATAATAAAAAATATGTATGTCATTAAAAAATATTAATGAACATTTTTGTGTTTAAATAATTTAATAGTGAAGCCAATGAATCAAATTTTTTTTTATAATTTTCGAAATTACACTATACTCTATTTTAAAATATATTATGAACACATATTTTAGGATATTTTATTTATTTTAAATTTAAATAACAATATTATATTACACTTCAAACATATTTACGATAGTATTTATACATTGTTAAAAATAATTAAATCCAACTTTATATATAAATATAATAATACAATTAGAAGAATGCACTTTAAAATTACATTACAATACAATTAAAATGTATGATTTCCATTTATAATGACTCATTAATATATTTTAAAATTTAGCACACTCTGTAAATATCTTTTTAGTTTTAAAATAATATTATATTCTTTTTCATCATATATTATGAATTATATATTAAAAACTTGAGCTATATCAAAATATTAAAATATATAAAATAATTTAGAGTTTGTAATTTATCCGAATTATTCTAAGATAATTCGTTTAAGTTAAAAATATGATATCATACTCCAAACATGTGTTTCCGTTATAAATTTTAAACATTTTAAAAAATAAATTCAATTTAAATTTATCTATAAATAATAAAATTAAAAGATTAAACTCTAATGAGTATATTTTAATACCAAATTATGATTTAAAAACTATTTTAAAAAATATATAAATTCTCATTACAATTAAAAAATTTATTAAAATTATAAAATCATATTTAATTGATCGTAAAAACAAAAGAAATAATAGTATAGCCAATAATGTTGATTTGTTTTATATTTTTGTTTAGATCTTTTTGATTTTTTTAATACAATATTTAATACTAATTAATCATATATAAATTTGATTGTTAATGCAACCAAAATTAAATGGACAAAGTTAATAATAAATTACAATAATTTACGATAACAAACTATCTTTCTTTTTCTATTTAAAAAATCTTTCCAAATTCACGCGCATAGTATTTAATTCTAATTAGACATACCTAAATTACAATACCAATGCATACCATAAGATTAACAAAATTAATGATATAATTACTAAGATATTGGATATATATATCCATTTTGCTTTATCGTTTTTCATAAAAAATTTCTAATTTTGTTTTTAGCAAGTGCAAATAGCGGGAAAACAAATTTGGAAACATGTTTGTTATTATATATATATATATATATATATATATATATATATATGTGTATATTAGAATAAGTTTGGGGCTCCTTTCAAAAACAAAAATAAATAAATTCAGGGCACGATGACGCTACCCATCTGGTAGTACCCTAACCCACACAAAATCTAACATGTGACAAGTGGGCCTTTTAATTTTTTTATTTTCTATTTTATTTTCCTTACTTTCACAGTTTCACTCTTAAATTAATGGCCCTTTTCTATTTTTTTTTTTTTTCTTTTTGGCACTCAATTTTTTCTGTTTTAACTCATAATTAATATTTTTAATTTTAAATTACACACAAAATAAAATAAAAAAGTTATTCTAGAAAATTTCAGAAATTCAAATTGCAAAGATTTCATAAAATAAAATTTCAGAAAACTTATTTTGCAACATTAACTTAACAACAAACTCTTTTTTTTTTTTTCATTTTTCCAATTTTAAATAAAAAGAAATATTTGCAATTTTAAACTACAGAACTTTATAAGTTATTAATCTTCCTTTATATTTTTCGTCCACAACACAAAATAATTAAATAAAATAATTATTCTAGAAAACTTCAGAAATTTAAATTGCAACAATTTCATAAAATTATCATTCACAACCCACAAAGGTTATATAAATCTCATAAATTTAAATTTACAAATAAAAACAAAAAAATTAGTTTAAAGGCAGTTTTTATATTGCTAATGAGAATTTAATCATTTTTTTTGCAATTTAAATTTTTGGAATTTTTTATTAATGAGAATATAAAGGAAATTACTTACTCATAAAATTCAGTGGTTTAAAATTGAAAATATTACTTTTGATTTAAAATTGAAAAAAAAAGAGTTTGTTGATAAATTTTAATGTTGCAGAAGGAAAAATTAGAAAAGATAGCTAAAAGTAAGAGAAATAATAGAATAGGAAAAGAAAAATGGCCCACTTTGCCACATACTATTTTTTTTTTAGGGGTGGTCATAAATTTTAAAAAACCGCTCGAATCGCCGGAACCGCACCGTTCAATATAGTAATTTATAACGTATTTTATATTCTTTTAATGTTGTTCTGATACATTATGTTTTACATCAATATATGAACAACTGTTAAGGCTAAAGATAGAGAGAGAAAAAATGATAGATTTCATTTTCAGAATTATTGTGGTTTACACATGAAGGGTGTATTTATACACCAAGACTAATGTGAACTGCTCTCAACAATTTCCTAACCAATCTAATTGTACAGTTCGTTAACCATTGACTGAATTATTATTTACAGCTGTATTATTCAATAACAACATTACATTGCATTATATATTAAATGTAATTAAAATAATAGATATTGCAATGTGCATTTTATTCGCAAAAATACACCTTGTTTAAAAAAATCACTTTTCAATTATAATATTTTTCTTTGGCTTTTTACTCTAGGCCCTAATTTTAACAACGTGAGATACGGTGTTATGTAGTGATTATTTATAAGGCTATGTATCACAAACCTATTATTAATGAAACGCGACTCTACTTTTATTTAATTCTTCCAACGTCAATTACGCATTTCGCATTTTTGAGCTTAGCAATTTTGTATTCTCTTCTAGTATTAATACTTGATCGATTGACTACGACTTTAGAATTTTTGGACCCTCGATAATTTAGGAGTATATTCCGACCCTTATCCGATATTTCATCTTATTCCATAATTCATCCCAACCAACTTCCAATTTACTTTTGGAGTACATATTTCTTATTTCACATTTTTATTTTAAGTTTCTAAATATTTAATTATGGATATTTATACATTTTATTTTCCTCAATTTTATAAAGAAAATAAACCAAATATTTTTTTCTTTTTCCCTAATTTTGAATTTATCACATAAAATGAGGAAATAACTCATTTTTCTTTGCATTACTATTTTATTTTTTACGTATCTCCCAACTAGATTATTATGGGACAAAAAAAATAATAAATAAAATTTTGATAATTTTATTTCTATTTTATTTTATGTCTTGCAAGCCCACAATTAAAAATTTTCTCTACAAATCCCACTACTCCATTAGTCAACTCAACAAATTTTAAATTTCCCCTAAAAACAACCTTTTGGCTTCATGTCCCTAGTAAAGGAAGCTAGCTATTTTCTTAATTCCCTAATTATTCCCTACTAACCCATCTTTTAACATCAAAACTCTAAAATCCTCCCACATTTTCTCTAAGCATATCTTCTTCTTCAAACCTTCAAACACTTAACCAAAAATTTCAAGAACTCCTCTTCTACTTACACAAAAAAATTGAACCCCTACAACAAGGTAAGAAATTGTGTTCAAAAAATCATCTTGTTATCCTCTAGCTCATCATCTTCACTTCTTAACCTAAGTTTGATTTTTGGATTGAGGTATACTTAGAAGACTTGGGAGACACTAAGAGCCTTACCATCATCTTGAAAAGACTTTGCAAGATTTTGAAGATTTTGAAGAAAAATTGACTATAAGGTAAGAAATGAGATTTTTAGTACATTTTCTTCTTCTCTTCTATTTTCCAAAATTTTGATACTCCATTTTCATTTTTGGATTTTTAGGGGTTGACCTTAAGAGTTGTTTTAAGAGTGAGCAAAGAGACCCATTTTGAGACATCTACTAGTCTTATTTCATCTACTACACAAGGTAAGTGTAGTTTTACCAATTTTCTTCACCTCCTTCTTCTTTCCTTAAATTTTTAACCTCATTTCCTAACTCCTACATTTTTTTTGGTATTCCTTGACCTAGGGGCTGACCTAAGTCACTTCTCCTTCAAGTGATTTATTTCATCTTTCCCAACAAGTTCATTTTTAAGGTGGGTGGAAAAATCTTTCCAACTTCTAGGTGTTTTTACTTAAAATGCATGTAGTATTTTGATATTGAGCACTTGAGATATATATATGTTATGTATTGCATGTTAATTTCTTGTATCAAGTTGAAAATTTCTCAAGTATGGCTCAAAATGCTATTTGTTGAAAAATAGGTGCATACATGTACACTTTATTGTAATATTTGATGAATTCTTGTGTGAAATAGACTTGTATATGTATGATCCTTGAAATCCATGTTTCTTATGATTTATAACCTGGACAAGTCGAGCACAATTGATTAAATTTCAATTTTTGGACTTAAAATGCGAAAATGGAAAGTTGGTGGACTTAATTGCAAGAAAATAAAACTTAAGGGACCCCTCTGTAATTTTTGAGTTTTTGGACTGTACTTAGGTTAAAAAATAATATTTGGACATTTTAATAAAGTTTTAAGAGTTTTTAGATAAATAAAATCAACCCTTAAAAGCCCAAGGACTAGATTGTAAAATTTTAGAAGTTTAAGGGCTATATTGCAATTTTCAAACTGTACCAGACCCTATTTTTAAAATTTGAAATTTTAACTCTTAAGGAATGGAAATAACATATTTTAAGTGTATTCCAAAAATCCAAGTGTTTAGAGCTTGGAAAGTAATTTTATAAAAATTGAGGGACCAAATTGTAAAAGAATAAACTTGAGGACCCAAATGAAATTTTCAGGAATTATACAGCTCATGTACCTGGAAATACTAATTTAAATATAACATAATTATATTTTTCACCCAAGTTTCAAATTTCATAACAATTGGACCCTTAAAAGCCTTAAAGGCAATTATTTCAAAATGGGACAAAAATGAGATTTTCAAAAGTTATGGGACCTATACTTATTTATTTTTAAAACTGTTTTTGTTCCAATATCCCACTAACCTTAGTGACATTTTCCAACTGAAATCACATTAAAAGCCCTTCCTAGGTTTGTGAGTTCCGATTATTTTAAACTTAGAGCCGAGAAATAACAATTTTAACAAATTTGAGGCCAGAGTGTAAGAATTTTATTAAAACTTGACCTCAAAACTTTAAAAACCTGAATCTATGAACAATTTAGAGATTATATAAACTGACCTCATAATTTTTCAAGGTCGGGACATTTACTTATTCAATTTTTAACCCCAAAAGTATTGGTTTTTACAAAACGGGGCTAATTGTAAATTTTCTTTTTACAAGGACCTAACTCAAATTATTTCTCTTTTAAAGAAACAACCCAGGACCCTATGATTTTTAATAATGACATAAAAGATTTTATTTTCTTAAAACACCTTGACTTATCGGATTATGTTGGCCGATCAATACGCGATCGCGGCGACTTCCTCGTCTTGCGATTTGAATCTATAACGGGACTTATGTTCCACCTAATCTTTCAAGATATCGAAGATTGCTTATCCTCCCGATAATCATCTTCATCCAAATAAATCCACCAACGCCATAATTGCCACTCGCGAAAATTTTCTGAATCTTTCCTCTGAATCAATAATACTCGGTTTCTGCGGTTGACTACCCGAACTTGTATTTACTTTCTGTCTAAGTCAACTTGGTGTGTCGAGCTCACGATCGAGAATGGATACGTCGGGGATGTAACCGGTAGCTCGTTGCTATTCCACTCTTCCGGACCCACTCCCTAATCCCGCAAGAGGGACGGAGTTTGTCGAGGAAGCGGGTCGTAGTACTTGAGGTATAATCATGATTATGACAAATCCGAACCTAGCTAGCTCCACTGTGGATTTTTCTTTGCCTATGGAGCGATAAGGTGACAGTCTTGACCATCATGCTCGGGGAGTTACAAGGAAGAACGAAGGAATCGTGCCCGATCCAGTCCACGATTTTAGAGTTAATCGAACCCGTTCGGTTGGCGCTACAAATCCGTGACGCAACCGCTACTTGTTTTGCATTGGTTGGCGCTACAAATCCATACGCAACCGCTACTTGTCTTGCATAGGATTGGCGCTACAAATCCGTACGCAATCCTCCTGTCTTGCTTGAATCACATAGTGCCTGTGTGACCACGAACTGTTTTTCTTAAAACGTATAAGTATATTACTTAAATATATTTCTCACGACGCTTGTGGGTGTGTGAAATCACGCATCATATCTCACGCATTTTTCATACGATTGTTTTCTTGCATCAAAATATATATCGCCACACTTGCACACCCATCACCCATCCACCTGAGATTTTTGTCTCATTCCTCCTGTTTTCTAACCTTTAGATGGGGACGATGTTGAGGATGTCGACCCGACCGCATATTGTTGACCCTCACCGCTGTCGAACTTTTAAATTTTTTTGATGATTATACTTATTTCATGTATACTTCTGCGGATGTTGGATTCCCTTTTATCCTGCTTTACTATTTTCTCTCTTATTTGTAATTTGAGTGCGTAGGACCATTGACATTTAAGATATGGATATGGTGCTCTTTACGCTTTAGTTTGAAACAAAACTTGTTCAGGTTATTATGTCGGATGTATTTGGATCTCTCTAGACTTTAAGTTGTAATTCGTCTTATGTTATTTTATTTATCGCTGCTTTAGACTCTGTTCCACTTGGGATTGTTGTATCATTTGTCTAGATGTTGGGATCATTTCTATTTAAGTAGTTGATTATCGTCGCGTCACGTTTGGGCGTGATTATGGTATCGAGCTCGGCTAGTAAGATGGAAACTTACACCGAAACCCGAATAGTTCCTCGACCTTGGATTGGGTACCGCTACTAGATGACCTAAGTTGAATCTTGGATGAATATTTGAACTCTTTTGGGTTGTTATAGTATTAAGATATCCGAATATTCCTCTATTTGGACGTTAGGTGATTTAGAAAATCCGTGATTTAGAGATTATAATGCCCGATATGGTGAGACTCGAAGAATATGAGGATATCTCTTGATAAGTATATGATTTGGATGTGATATATTATGGGATCTAGACACTAATGATATTACTTTGGGGAAAATAATAGTAGGGGAATCACTAAGTATATTGATCGGTGATAATACCCTTGTGTTATTCATTCTCAAGTACTTGCACAACCTTAAGTAAGGGAATTTGACTTGTGGTTTAGGTATCACGGATAAGATACATTAAGGATGTGACTATTATACGATCTCGACTAGATGTTACCACTAAATATCCCCTCCTCCCGAGGCTAGAAACTATTTGATCAACTTCAAGGAGCGGCGGTGTACTCGAAGTTTGATTTACAACAAGGATATTATCAATCAAGATCCGTGAAGAAGACGTTTCCAAAACGACATTTCAAACAAGATATGGACACTATGAGTTTATAGTGATGCCTTTCGGTCCGACGAACACACCAAGATCGTTTATGGATCGATGCATCGAGTCTTTCAACCTTATTTGGATCAATTCGTAGTGATATTCATTGATGACATACTCGTATACTCTAAGTCTAGAGAAGAGCATGAACATCATCCAAAATTGTTTTGGAGACACTACGAGCACAAGGTGTATGCCAAATTCGGCCAAGTGCGAATTTTTGCTTAGTGAAGTCGCATTCTTGGGACACATAGTATCCGTCACACGGGATCGCCGTAGACCCTTCGAAGGTACGAGACGGTGGTTGAATGGAAACAACCTGGAGTGCAGCGAGATCGAGAGTTTCTTAGGACTAGTTGGATATTATCGAAGATTTATCCAGGATTTCTCCAAGATAAGCGGACCACTCACTCGACTAACCCAGGAAGCAAGTCAAGTTTGTGTGGAATGACAAGTGTGAGGCTAGTTTCAAGAGAAAAGAAACTCACTCTCTGACTCGATCTTAGCCCTTCCAAAGGGAACAGAAAACTTCATCGTCTGCATGATGCATCAAAGGAAGGACTATGAGCGGTGCTCATGCGGGAAGGAAAGGTCATCACTTATGCATCACGAAAGCTCAAGCCGTATGAGGCCAATTACCCAACGCATGACTTGGAATTGGCAGCGGCGATATTCGCGTTAAAGAAATGGAGGCACTATCTCTCTTGAGCAACCTTCACGATTTTCACAGATCACAAGAGCTTGAAGTATCTATTCTCTCGAAAGACCTCAACTGAGGCAACAGAGATGAATGGAGTTAATTGAGGACTATCACTTTAATATTCAATACCATCCCGGGAAAGCTAACGTAGTAGCCGACGCCCGAGCGAGAAAGGCGAGTTTAGCCGGACTAATGATTCGAGAGTGGAAATCATTAGAAGAGTGAGCACTTGGAATCGACGAGAACCAATACTCATATTTCATGTGCTAATATTTCGGTTAAACCCGATCTACTGAACGAGATCAAGGAAGCACAGAGGGAACAAATGTGCATCTTCAAAAACTTAAAGAGAAGATACTTAAGGGAGAGAGTTCAGAATTCTCGGTACATGAAGATGGAATTATTAGATTCCAAAAATCGAGTTTGTGTACCGAGTGACGAGCAGATTAGGAATAGAATCCTCGCAGAGGCACACCGTTCGAAATACACTATACATCCTGTAGGAAACAAGATGTATAAGGACTTAAAACAATTATTGGTGGGTAAACATGAAGAACCATATAGCGGAGTTCGTTGCGAGATGTTTGACTTGTCAACGAGTAAAAGCGAGAACACCAACGACCATCCGGTTTATTACAAGCTGTTGAGAATTCCCGAGTGGAAATGGGAACACATAACGATGGACTTCGTGACGGATCTACCAAGGACCAGAGGAGGCCATGATGTTGTATGGGTAGTCGTAGACCGACTCACGAAATCTGCACACTTCTTACCCATGAAGAAAACCGACAGCTGACTTACGAAACTCGCGCAGATTTATATCAGAGATCATTTGACGCATGGAGTGCCACGACATTGTGTCGGTGAAAACCCGAGGTTTGTCTCCATATTCGAAGTGCTTGCACGAGGGAATTGAGTACCTCACTAAGTTTCAAAGACCGAGTAGCACATCCACAAACTAATGGCGATCGAGCGAATGATTCAAACCCATGAAGATATGTTGCGAGCCTGCACGCGTTGGATTTCAAGGAAGGCTGGATTCGTGCGTGCCATGGCCGAGTTCGCCTATAATAATAGCTATCGAGGCCACAATTGGGATGACACCCTACGAAGTCTTGTACGGGCGAATGTGTAGATCTCCACTACACTTTGGGAGATTGAAGACCAATGGACTCCAAAAGAGAAAACGAAAGTCGCCGTCGATTCCAAAGGTCGACTTAGTTCGAGGCCATGGAGAAGGTCAAGGCGATCAAGGAATGGAGCCGCACGACTTAGAGCCGCCAAAAGAGTAACGCATGGACAATAGGAGAAAAGACTTAGAATTTGAAGCCGAAGATGAAATATTTCTCGAGACTCTCTCCACGGAAGGGATTGATCAATCCGAATAAAGGAGGCAAGTTGAGCCCGAGATATGTTGGACCTTACAAGATTTTGCGGAGGATCGGGAGTTAGCCTACCGACTCGAGTTACCCAAAGACGATGCGGAATGCACGATGTATTCCACGATCGAGGTTAAAAGTATCAACCGGATCCGAGCATATCATCACCCAAGATACTCCTCCTATGATGGAAAATTTATCCTACATCGAGAAACCAATCCGATCATTGACTAGCGAATCGTCGATTCGTAATAGAGAGATTCCGATGGTTAAAGTGGTATGGCGAAACCACAACCGAGATGAAGACGCAACGTGGGAGATGGAAGAAGACATGAGGAATCAATATCCGAGTTGCTCAAGAGAATTTGGGGACCAAATTCTTTTAAGGAGAGGTAAATGTGAGGCCCGAATTTTAACAACGTGAGATACGATGTTATGTAGTGATTATTTATTCGGCTATGTATCACAAACCTATTATTAATGAAACGTGACTCTACTTTTATTTAATTCTTCCAACGTCAATTACGCATTTCGCATTTTTGAGCTTAGCAATTTTGTATTCTCCTCTAAGTATTAATACTTGATCGATTGACTACGACTTTAGAATTTTTGGACCTCGATAATTTAGGAGTATATTCAAGCCCTTATCCGAATATTTCATCTTATTCTATAATTCATCCCAACCAACTTCCAATTTACTTTTGGAGTACATATTTCTTTTCACATTTTTATTTTAAGTTTCTAAATATTTAATTATGGATATTTATACATTTTATTTTCCTTAATTTTATAAAGAAAAGAAACCAAATATTTTTTTCTTTTTCCCTAATTTTCGAATTTATCACATAAAATGAGGAAATAACTCATTTTTCTTTGCATTACTATTTTTTTTTGTATCTCCCAACTAGATTATTATGGGACAAAAAAAAAAAAATTAATAATTATATTTCTATTTTATTTTATGTCTTGCAAGCCTACAATTAAAAATTTTCTCTACAAATCCCACTACCCCATTAGTCAACTCAACAAATTTTAAATTTCCCCCTAAAACTAGCTTTTGGCTTCATGTCCCTAGTAAAGGAAGCTAGCTATTTTCTTAATTCCCTAATTATTCCCTACTAACCCATCTTTTAACATCAAAACTCTAAAATCCTCCCAAATTTTCTCTAAGCATATGTTCATCTTCTTCTTCAAACCTTCAAACACTTAACCAAAATTTCAAGAACTCCTCTTCTACTTACACAAAAAATTGAACCCCTACAACAAGGTAAGAAATTGTGTTCAAAAAATCATCTTGTTATCCTCTAGCTCATCATCTTCACTTATTAACCTAAGTTTGATTTTGGATTGAGGTATACTTAGAAGACATGGGAGACACTAAGAGCCTTACCGTCATCTTGAAAAGGACTTCAAGACTTTGAAGATTTTGAAGAGAAATTGGGTATGGTAAGAAATTGGATTTTTAGTACATTTTCTTCTTCTCTTCTATTTTCCAAAATTTTGATACTCCATATTCATTTTTGGACTTTTAGGGGCTGACCTTAAGAGTTGTTTTAAGAGTGAGCAAAGAGATCCATTTGAGACATCTACTAGTCTTATTTCATCTACTACACAAGGTAAGTGTAGTTTTACCAATATTCTTCACCTCCTTCTTCTTTCCTTAAATTTTTAACCTCATTTCCTCACTCCTACATTTTTTTTGGTATTCCTTGACCTAGGGGCTGACCTAAGTCACTTATCCTTCAAGAGTGATTTATTTCATCTTTCACCAACAAGTTCATTTTTAAGGTGGGTGGAAAAATCTTTCCAACTTCTAGGTGTTTTTACTTAAAATGCATGTAGTATTTTGATATTGAGCACTTGAGATATATATATATATATATATGTTATGTATTGCATGTTAATTTCTTGTATCAAGTTGAAAATTTCTCAAGTATGGCTCAAAATGCTATTTGTTGAAAAATAGGTGCATACATGTACACTTTATTGTGATATTTGATGAATTCTTGTGAGAAATGGACTTGTATATGTATGATCCTTGAAATCCATGTTTTTTATGATTTATAACCTAGACAAGTCGAGCATAATTGATTAAATTTCAATTTTTGGACTTAAAATGCGAAAATGGAAAGTTGGTGGACTTAATTGCAAGAAAATAAAACTTAAGGGACTCCTCTATAATTTTCGAGTTTTGGGACTGTACTTAGGTTGAAAAATTATATTTGGATATTTTAATAAAGTTTTAAGAGTTTTTAGATAAATAAAATCAACACTTAAAAGCCCAAAGACTAGATTGTAAAATTTTAGAAGTTTAAGGGCTATATTGCAATTTTCGAAACTGTACCAGAACCTATTTTTAAAATTTGAAATTTTAACTCTTAAGGAATGGAAATAATATATTTTAAGTGTATTCCAAAAATCCAAGTGTTTAGAGCTTGGAAAGTAATTTTATAAAAATTGAGGGACCAAATTGTAAAAGATTAAACTTGAGGACCCAAATGAAATTTTCAGGAATCATACAGCCCATGTACCTGGAAATACTAATTTAACTTTAACATAATTATATTTTTCACCCAAGTTTCAAATTTCATAACAATTGGACCCCTAAAAGCCTTAAAAGCAATTATTTCAAAATGGGACAAAAATGAGATTTTCGAAAGTTATGGGACCTATACTTATTTCTTTTTAAAATTGTTTTTGTACCAATATCCCACTAACTTAGTGAAATTTTCCAACTGAAATCACATTAAAAGCCCTTCGGTTTGTGAGTTCCGATTATTTTAAACTTAGGGCCGAAATGACAATTTTAACAAATTTGGGGCCGAGTGTGAGAATTTTATAGAAACTTGACCTCAAAACTTTAAAAACCTGAATATATGAACAATTTAGAGATTATATAAACTGACCTCATAATTTTTCAAGGTCGGGACATTTACTTATTCAATTTTTCACCCCAAAAGTATTGGTTTTTACAAAATAGGGCTAATTGTAAATTTTCTTTTTACAAGTACCTAACTCAAAT
This sequence comes from Rehmannia glutinosa, assembly GCA_016081115.2. NCBI lineage: Eukaryota > Viridiplantae > Streptophyta > Magnoliopsida > Lamiales > Orobanchaceae > Rehmannia > Rehmannia glutinosa. Next base: position 72,028 of record JABTTQ020003376.1, on the reverse strand, counting down.
TATTTATCTTTTAAAGAAACAGCCCTGGACCCTCTGACTTTTAATAATGATATAAAAGATTTTATTTTCTTAAAACACCTTGACTTATCGGATCGTCTTGACCGATCAATACGCGATCGCAGGCTTACTTCCTCGTCTTGCGATTTCGAATCTATAACGGGACTTATGTTCCACCTAATCTTTCAAGATATCGAAGATTGCTTATCCTCCCGATAATCATCTTCATCCAAATAACTCCACCAACGCCATAATTGCCACTCGCGATTTTCGAAAATTTTCTGAACTTCCTGAATCAATAATACTCATTGCTGGTTGACTACCCAACTTGTATTTACTTTCTGTCCTGAGTCAATTTGGTGTGTCGAGCTTACGGTCGTAATGGATACATCGGGGATGGAACCGGGCGACTCATTTGCTATTCCACTCTTCCACCCCATCGTCTTAATCCTGCAAATCGAGGGATGGAGTTTGTCCAGGAAGTGGTCATAGTACTTGAGGCATAATCATGATTATGACAAATCCGAGCCTAGCTAGCTCCACTGTGGATTTTGCCTTTGCTATGGAGCGATAAGGTGACAGGTCTTGGACCATCTTGCTAGGGGAGTTACAAGAAAGAACGAAGGAATCGCTTTGTCGATCCACACGATTCTCGAGTTAATCGGACCTGTCGGTTGGCGCTACAAATCCGTACGCAACCGCTACTTATTTTTGCATTGGTTGGCGCTACAAATCCGTACGCAACCGCTACTTGTCTTGCATAGGATTAGCACTACAAATCCATACGCAATCCTCTGTCTTGCTTGAATCACATAGTACAGCCTGTGTGACCACGAATCGTTTTCTTAAAACTCGTATAAGTATATTACTTAAATATATTTCTCACGACGCTTGTGGGTCATGTGTGAAATCACGCATCATATCTCATGCATTTTTCATACGATTGTTTTCTTGCATCAAAATATATATCGCCACACTTGCACACGATCACCCATCTACTGAGATTTATGTCTCATTCCCTCCTCGTTTTCTAACCTTTAGATGGGGATGATGTTGAGGATGTCGACCCGACCGCAGATTGTTGACCCTCGCCCGCTGTCGAACTTGTACCATTTCTCGATGATTGTACTTATTTCATGTACTTTTGCGGATGTTGGACTCCCTTTTATCCTGCTACTCTTTTCTCTTCGATCGTAATTTGAGGGCGTAGGACCCTTGACATTTAAGATTTGGATATGGTGCTCTTTTACGCTTTAGTTTGGTCTGTAAACTTATTCAGGTTATTATGTCGGATGTATTTGGATCTCGCTAGACTTTAAGTTATAATTCGTACTTATGTTATTTTATTTCCACCGCTTTGCTTTAGACTCTGCTTTCACTTGGGATTGTTGTATCATTTGTCTGACTGTTGGGATCATTTCTTTTAAGTGGTTGATCATCGTCGCGTCGCGTTTGGGGCGTGATATTTTCTTTAAAAGGTCATAACAAAATAATATTAATTTATCAATTATATAATATTTTGTTAATTAAAAACCGCAAACCGCCCGCTACCGCCCGCCACCGCTTCAAACCGTACATTCGGCTTTACTTCATAAAACCACGATTTGAAAATATTATTTAACCAAACCGCATATAGCAATTCGGTTTGAAATTTACTCAAAAAAAACGCAAAAAATCGCACCGTGATCACTCCTAATTTTTTAGTATGTTAGGGTACTACTCGATGGGTAGCGTCGAACAGCCAAGTTTGAGTGAATAGTTTTGAAAGTATTTTAAACACGAAATTAAGGGATGTAAATGAAACTCATTTTGCGTGTATGATTTATAATATCATTTTTAGAATTTTATGAATATAATAATTTGTGAAAAATAGGATTGATGAGTCCATTTTAAAATTTTGGTTTGTATATGCTAATGCATGTCATAGTAGTGGGTCCGTTAGAGGCTTTAGAACATCCCCAAAAGATTTTTCAAATGAATTTTTTTCTTTATTTTGAAAAGTCATCCACCAAAAATCATCTCCAAAAAATTCTTTATTTTAACATTTAATTTTAGAGAATGAGTTTTCACTCTCCAAATTCGGAGAGCCAAAATAACTCTCTATAATTAATTACATTGGATTTCTTGCAATTTGAATGACCTTTTTGAATGGCGCTTTCTAAAAATAACATAAATTTTGAAAAATATCTTAAATTACTTCAATATCCAATGTGTAATAAATTAATATTGGGGTAAGAGAAAATAAAGAGTCAAATACAAAGATATTGTTGGAAGATGTAAAAATATCACTCGTCAAATTTAAAGATGTTCTTTATTTTGCGAGAGATGCTCATTAAATTTAAAGAGTCTCTTGAGAATGCTCTTAGAATATATAGTTCGAAAGTAGTCGCATATTAAATAAATATAATTTATATTGGCGATTCCTAGAATAATATTTGAATTGAAGTATAGGTATAGTGTTAAATAATAAAATGAATTAATTCCCACTTAGAAAATCATAGCCTCCTTTTCTCTCTAACTCTCTTTTTTTTTTTTTTTTTCTTGCTCTTCATTGTTAAGTGGGTGATTTTTGGCCATTTTTGGCCTCGAAATCACCTCATCTATATCTTTTTATTTTTATTTTCTAAATAAGTGGTTTTTTTACACTCTCGCCCTTTTTTTTACACAACAATACGCTCCAACAAAATTCCCGAATTTTCTTACGCTTTGTTTCAAACATGTTTCTTTCAATAATTTTTCAAGAAAAAAATAAATTTTGCCATCGTTAAATAATCTATTTTATACCCGAAGTCTTATAAAAAGTCAAGAAATATACACATGTAACAACACATATTAAAACTAAATAAATTAAAAATATTATATAAACAACATGAATAAAAAACACAATTCAATTTTTGATCCAATGCATGAAAACATAAAAACATGGAAACAATCCATGATGCAATATAGAAACAAACCGAAAACAATATAGAAAATACCATATGAGCAAAAATAGTTAAAAATAGGTAAAAATTGTATTTAAACATCAAAAACTTCATGGAAACAACAAAAAAACATCGGAACAATATTAAAAAGGTTATGGAAACAACCCAAATAATGTAAAAAATATCTAAAACACCACATGAATAAAAATAGCTAAAAAATAGGTAAAAATTGTATTTACACATTGAACACTACATGAAAATAATAAAAATAATTATTAAAACAACATTAAAAATGTTATAGAACAACATCGAAACAATAGAAACAATGTACATAATAAAATATGAATAAATAACAACATAAACAATAGGTTAAAGTTTGTTTTGAAACATCGCAACAACAAATAAACAAATTTAAACAACATCGAAGCAACTTATATAACATATAAAACAATGCAAGAACAAAAAAAATTAAAAAAAATCAAAAAAATATGCAGGAGCATAAAAAAAAAGTACAAAAGTAATAAGAGCGTATTGTGTGGTAAGTGTACAAAAAACATCATATTCCATGTAATTTCCCCTTTATTTAACAGGTAAATCAAATATGACCCGTTTAACTCGTCTAATAAATTATTAATTTTAATGATATGTCTTGTTTTTTATTTTTTATTGCAAATAATTATTTACTCAGTTTTCTTTTAAATTCACAAACGGGTTATACGGGATAAATGAGTCATAGCAGGTTGACTCAAACCCGACCTATTTAATTAGAGGGTTATTCGGTTTCAACCCAAAATCATACCCATTAATTTGGTATTAGGTTCGTCTGTCGGTTCCGAAACTGCCACCTCTACAAAATACTACACTTCTAGTGAGACTCCAATTCAAAATCTAAAATATTGTGATACCTCAATATTTAAAACTTATCTTAAATTACACATTGAAAAAAAAAAAACCTGAAAGCAAAAGAAAGGTAGGAAATTTAAACCCAATGACTATTATAACAGTTAAGCAAGCCGACATAATTACATTTAAATCTAAGATCAATTTTTGTGTCACTCATATTCAATTTTACTTAGTTCACCTTAAACTTTAAAATTTATTCCTTCTGAAAATTGCTAGGAGCCTAGGATTGTGGCCATTAACTTAGTTGACGACATATTCTTAAGTCAAATAAGTGAAATGAATGGTGACTAGGGGTAATTCCAATTTATGTACATTAGATAATCTTACGAAAAAGTTTGAGCATATTACAGTAACTATAGGACATGTATCATGCTGACGTGTGCCCCGTGCGCGCTCATGGGGAGCGGAATAATTCGCGACTCAAATACGGTATTTATGTACATGCATGGATAGCGCGTGATCGCCACGTTTGAGTCATTGAGAGCCAACAGTTGATTCTTAATGGTGGTACTTACCCCAGGCAGGTGTGGTCCTCGGAAAATAGCTAGCCTAAGTGGTCAATATACCTTTCAATTATATTTAACCTTAGATGATTCTCAAAAAAAAAAAAATATTTAACCTTAGATGAAATTTATTTATCCATGGCCTCTTTCCAAATTTTATTTCAATATATTTATTAATTATAATGAAAAAAATATTTCAAAGTCAATTTCAATCAATTGAAGACGCAAGGATAAATGAAGTGATTTCAATTAATTCGATTTTAAATTAGACGAAATTATTTCAATAATTCACACACCAAATCAAACATAATTTATATGTAATTATACTTATTTCTTAATGAGCCGGAGGAGTGGATGTGATAAATCTCAAAGAAATTGAATGACTTAAAGTTGTGATTGGATTACCATCATTCCGTCCATTTTCATTTTTAAGTGAATAAGAGTGAAAATTTATTTCCGAAAAGTTATATAATTTTTTAGGAGTGTGATTGGATGCAAGATAAAAATATGATGATGATAATTGATGTGATATTTTTTTTTAGTAAAATAATGATATGATGTGATCGGTGATTTGAAAAATGAGAGAGAACAAATATTGTATTAGTGAAATGATCGTGTAATGATGATAATCGATAATAATATTTTTAATAAAATAATAAATTGATATGACTGATGATCGAAAAACGGAATTGTTGGGTATTTATCCGCCTTAAATAGATTGATACACTTAGTACCGAATTACAAATAATTACGAACTCAAAAGCCAATTAATACAGATTTACTCTAGACACTTAGAACTGAAAGTAAAATACAAGAAATATCAAAGAACAAGAAAATATAACAAAGAACATTTGAGGGATAAAATCCTAAAACCAATTATAGATAGAAATCGGATCAGGACTAGTTTTTCCCAAAACCACCATAATGTCACCAGAGATCCAACTAGAGAACCAGAAATGGCATCCACTTAGCCAAGCCAACAACAACCCTCAAAGATACCAAGTGTTTAAACCCCAAAACCCGAAAATCCTAGAAAGATCCTACAAACCCAAAGAAACCCTAATCTCACGGAGAAAAAGAGATATTGTCCAAAAAGATGTTGAACTAGTGTAAGAACACTCAGATCTAACACAATCACCCCAAAGATCACACAGAAATCCAACGTGGTTGTGACATTTCTAGAGAGAGAGATCACAGACAATCTCAGAAGGATTGAGAGAAGAGAGAAAAAGAAAAACACTGAATAATGAATTAGGTTTGGGCTGGGGCATTTTAATAAGGTCAATGAACGAACCAAATCAGGGCCAAGAGATCGGACGGCCAGGATGAGAAGTCAAAGATCCGCGGACATAAGATTCGAATCCTGCCGTCCAAGCCCGTGACTCGGATTCACAGGGACGGGTTATAACACTTGGCTTTGTTGCTTGTTGAAATCGCTAAATGGGCCAGAGCATTTTAGTGCATAATGGACCAAATAAATGGGCCAACAAATACAACAATCTCCACCTTTGGCTCATTATGAATCATTATACATAATTAAGGGAATAAAACTGGTCATCATCATCGCCTTTTGCCTTCCCAGCAATTAGCCTAGAAGGACTTGTGTTACAGAAGCACTAAAGCTTGTTGTAACATAATAAGGACCTCAACAAGCACACAACAAGTCAAGTTCCCCCCATTGAATTAATATAAGCACAAAGCAAATATTAACTCAATAGTTTTGGATTTAACAGAAAACATACAGTAAACTGTTAAACCCAACATAAGGATAAATAACTGGGTAACTAATCACCAGTGTCAAAACAAGTTTTGAACTTTGATAAGGGTAGACACTTAGTACCCATATCACCGGATTGTATTGTACTCGAGGCCACTTTTTCAAGATTAACTAAACTTTTTGAAATAATATCTCTTATAAAATGAAAACGTACATCAATATGTTTGGTTCTATCATGAAAAACTGGGTTTTTGCAAAGTTGAATATCGGATTGAGAGTCAGAAAATACAACAACCTTTTGTTTTAGAAAACCAATTTCAGAAACAAGACCTTTAAGCCATGAGGCTTCTTTTAAAGCTTCAGTCATAGCAACATATTCTGATTCTGTATTAGACAGAGCCAATATATGTTTCAACTGAGATTTCTAACTTATACAAGAACCACAAAGTGTAAAAACATAGGAAGTTGTTGATTTTCATTGCCTTTATCATTAGCATAATTTGAATCAACATATCCTTTCAAAATTATACGAAATCATATGAAAAGCACAAGCTAAAATCGGTGAATGCCTCAGATATCTCAACAGCACTTTTAAAGCATTCCAATGCACCATACCAGGATTAGACATGTATATACTCAAACAAGAAACAACATAGGCAATATCAGGCCTAGTACTCACCATTAAGTACATAACGGATCCAATTGCATTAGCATAATGAATGTTTTTCATAGCATCTATTTCGTGTTCATCTTAGGGGATTGTTCCTTACTTAACGAAAAAATGAAAAGAAAGAGGCACATTCACGATTTAGCATTAGACATAGAAAATTTTTGCAAGATGTTTTCTATATAAGAGGATCGATGCAAATAAATGATAGATTTATTTCTGTCCCTGTCAATGTTCATACCCAAAATATTCTTAGCATCACCCAAGTATTTTATGTTAAATTTAACACTTAAACAATTTCTAACATGATCAATAACTTTGATGCAAGGTCCAACAATCAACATGTCATCAACATATAACAAAAGAGAAACACAAGAGTATTAACATCAAGTTTAAAGTAAAGGCAATAATCAAATTGACTTCTACTAAACTTTAAATCAAGCATGCACTGATCAAATTTTTTGTTCCACTATCTTGGAGACTGTTTAAGACCATATAAAGATTTTTGAAGTAAGCAAATATGATTAGGCTTGGATTTGTCCTCAAAACCCTCAGGTTGTTTCATAATTTTTTTTCCATCCAAGTCACCATGTAAAAAAGCAGTTTTAACATCCAACTATTTCAATTCCCAATCAAATTATGCAACAAGAGCAAGCATGATTCTCACAGTAACAAATTTAATAACATGAGCAAATATTTCTGTGTAATCAATCCCTTCCTTCTGAATAAAACCCTTAGCAACTAATCTTGCTTTAAACCTAACACCTTCAGATTCTTGTTTAACCTTATACAACCATTTATAATCAACAATTGAACAGCTAGGAGGTTTTGGAACAAGGATCCATGTAATATTAACATGCAGTGAAGTAATTTTATCATGCATAACACTCAACCACTTAGTAGATTCAAATAGAATTCATAACTTTAAAAGGTTTTGTGGCTCGGAACCATCAATATATTCAAACATAGAAAACACCTAAGGTGTCATGTGAAAATTATCATATTTGTTTGGGATTCTAACATGTCTCCTAGTTCTATCCCTAGTTAACACATAATCATTCAATTTATCATGAGCATCATTCACGGGTTCAATATCGGTGTTAACATTAGGAAAATCATTATGCATATCATGCACATCATCACGATACCATTATCAATATGCACATTTTGATTATCCACATTATTAGGTAAATCATTATTGATAGTAGTATCAGTAGGTAAAGCAATAATAGAAGACAAATTAGAAGGCTCCACCTCAGTTGGAGTATTACCATTTTCAGAAACAGTTTGAGGAGTAGGATGCACAAAACAAGGGAATTCAAGTTCATTGAACATAACATCCCTACTTATTATGGGTTTAAAACCAGATTCTCCTCTATTCCGAAGTCTATAGCCTTTAACCCCTTCAGGGTAGCCAAGAAAAACACATTTAATAGACCTTGGTTCCAATTTATCATTCTTTGGTGTACAAAAGCTGTGCATCCAAATATTTTCAAGTTAGAAAATCAACAGGTTTTCCACCAAACCTCTTGGGGTATTTCCTTCCAAGGGACCAAGGGGATCTATTAATCAAATAAGAGGATGTTACAACAGACTTCTCCCAAAATCTTTTAGAAAGTCTAGAGGTAGCAAACATGCTCCTCACTCTTTCTAAAAGTGTTCTATTCATCATCTCAAAGAACACCATTTTCTTTGAGGTGAATAGTGAATAGGGCACTTTATGCCTTTTAATGCCAAATTCATCACAAAGATTGTCCATTAATCGATTACAAAATTCCAGCCATTATCGATTCTTAAAACCTTTATCTTTTTGCCTCGTTTGGTTTTCAATAAGAAATTTTCAAGTTTTAAACTTATCAAAAACATCGATTTATTCTTTATTAAAAACACCCAAACTTTTCTCGAATAATCATTAATTATGGACAAGAAATATCTTTTTCCACCATGAGTAGGCACGGAAGAGGGACCCCAAACATCATCATGCAGTATTCAAGAATTTGAGCTAGCGGATGATTTTGGATAAGCGGGGAGAAACTTAACCCTTTGTTGTTTACCATACACACATGATTCACATAAGGACAAACCATCAAGTTTGTCTTTACCAAAACATCCCTTATTCTCAAAAAAATCAAGTCATTTAGAGCTAATGTGACCAAGTCTTTTATACCATAGATCGTCAAATCATTAGACACGGGGGTTAGCAACTTTATTCACGAATTAGGCACGGAAAAATCATGTTTAGCATGTAAAACATACATGTTTATGTTTTTCTCACCTTAGCAATTATCATAGAACCCCTCATGAGTTTGATAACACCCTTCCCCATCTTCCCTCATAGCCATCATGTTTAAGCATAGCATATGAGATCAAATTATTAGACAAATTAGGAACATGTCTCACATCATTGAGAGTCAACACATAACCAATTTCAAGTTCCAAGCACACAAGACTAACACCAAAGACTTGACACTTTTTATTATTAGCCATGGAAACAGATCCACTTTGCAGACCAAGCATAAGTATTAAATAGATGTTTAGAAGGTATCATATTGAATGTGCATGCGTAATCAATTAGCCATTCATTATCACTGTAAGCATTTGAAGGCACATAATTCACAGAATCAAGTAATTCATGCACCATGAACACATCACCCATATGATCATTAGAAGTAGTCAAGTTCACAGAGTCATTGGCTTGGTTTTTATCATTATGGTTATTGTTTTGATTATTCTTCTGGTTATTCCTGGGTTTAGTACACTCTTTGATGTAATGACCATGCTCACCACAATTATAACACTTCCTGTTATTCTTAGGTCTAGAATTAGACCTCCTCCGCTTTTGCTTTTCTTTATACCAGATTTATTATTATTGTTATTCCCATTTTTGTTATGATTTCTACCCCTTACATGCATTACTTTCCCTGATCCATGTTCATTCCCCTTAGATATTTTCAGATTAGGTTCCTTACTCTTAAAGCCATTAATCATAGTATCAAGGGTAATAGAATCCCCGCCATAATTAATGGCGGACTTAACATCAAACATAAGAATCGGAATAACATTTAGCAAAATAATAGGAGTATAATCACCAATCTTTTTATCACCAATCAACTTGATATCTTGTATCAATTTAGTAAAAACATCAAGGTTTTCATCCATATTCTTTGTCAAATCAAGTTTAAATCAAGAACGTTTCAAGTAGAAAGAGTTTGGAAGGTAAAGATGTTTCAGAAAGAGATTTTCCAACTTATTCCACAAATCCTTGCACTAGATAACTTGTCAACTTTTCTCAAAATAGAATCAGAAAATTTAGGATAGTGGAAGAATATGCAAACTAATAAAGCTCAACTTTTATTTCAAAGAGATCTTTATCCGTATACTCTTGCTCAACATGACTTTAAAACATTTTTGTTGAATCAAAATTCCTTTCGCTTTTTGTTGTCAAATAGAAAAATTAATTTTCCCATTGAAGGGTTCCATGTGATAGCCAGAAACACTAGTCATTATCACATATATAAACAAGAGTGTATCACAGATAGAGATAAGACACATGATATTCACAAAGTACACAAGAAGTACACGAGAGAACACAATGAACTTATCGTGAAGCATCACAAGGGACCACCACACAGTCGAAACAGAGCAACAAGAAAATGGCTAAAAAAATATTTGTTTACAAAAGATGGCTAGCTTATACTTTTTCATTATAGAAGTGGTCATTTTGTCCCATTACCACAAAAATTACTACTTGGTAATGGCTTTGTCGCTCGTTTACATTATCATATACCCCAACTCTATGGTTGGTTTTCTGATTTTAATGAGCAAGAAATTTTAGTTTTTACTTTGAATAATAATATGTTATGCTTTTGTTAATTTATGCTTTCTTTTGAAAATAAAATGAAAATGCAAGGTCTAAACATCGATAAAGGGCCCAATCACTTAAACCGAATAGGCAAATACCCAATTAGTTGTTTTTAGTCAAATCATTGTACTTGATCAATTTAAATAAGTTTGATCTCAAAGTAGTAGAAATATTTGACTTTGAAAAGACCTCAAATACTAATATACTAATCTTTTTTTTTTAAGGCAAATCACCCAAGTCAACCTGGGAGCTAATCCTGTGTAGAAATATCTGGTTTATCTTGTAGTATATCTTGTCTTGTCTTGGAGAATCTTTGACCACTTTTTGCAAAAGGACACTTGGAGAAAAGCTTGTGGCCATGTCTTCCAAAGGTAAACTTTCTCTCTCTCTCTCTCTCTCTCTACCTCTCAATTTTGAAATTTTTGCTTTAAAGAAAACTTAGGAAATTTCTTACAAGTGAGAGGTGAGGTGAGACTTGAGGTGAGAATCCATGGAAAGGTGGAGTGCATCAAGCGGAGAGAGAGAGAGAGAGAGAGAGAGAGAGAGAGAGAGAGAGAGAGAGAGAGAGAGAGAGAGAGAGATGAGAGCACCATGGGCCATAGAGGGTGCCTGGGGAACCTCCGGAGTGGGCAAGGGTACCCCGTTGGCGCCCTCTCCAAATGGGGAGGCACCCCGGTGGGTATCCCGAACCTCCCATCCATTTTCCGTCCCACTTTTCTCCATCTGCTATCGAGTTTTCATATGTTTCAAGCCATATCCTTGATTTCGGTACTTTTTCATCCCACTTGGAGGCCGAGGTGTTATAGGGCATTTTGTTTCTGCTTTCATCATTCCATGTCCACGCTTCTCCCAAAGTTTGATATCCCTCCCTTGCTCTAGAGTTGTGTTTTGATGGTGATGTGGAGGTAGAGCTTGAGCCGATTCGAGCTCAGTGGTTAGTCTTTTGAGACAGAGTCCGAAAGAGATAGTCCCAAGAGATTCACCTCATCAAGTATTAGCATAGGCCTCATCTCGAGTCAAGCGGTTGTCCCGAGAGAGTTCTTAGGCCGTTTGAGTGACTTAAGCTAGAGTAATTTTTCATTCGGTTAATTCGGTTAACCATTAACCGAAATGTCGAAAAACCGAATTAACCGAATTTGCTAAATGTTAAAACCATTAACCGAATCGAAATTATATCTACCGAATTAACCAACCGATTATATTTCGGTTAATTCGGTCGTTAACCGAATTAACCGAAATTTCTTTAAAATACAAAAATATATGTTGTATATATAATATATAATATAAATAAATAAATATAATTCACGAAATTTCTTTAAAATAAAAATATAATTTTTATATTTAATATATGATATAAATAAATAAATATATATGATATATAAATTTAATTATATATAAAATATATGTTTAATATAATATTTCGTTAAATCGGTTAATTCGGTTAATTTCGAATTTTCGAACCGAATTAACCGATAACCGAAATTCTTCAAAACCTTTAACCATTCACCAATCAAAAATAATTCGATTCTAAGCCGAATTAACCGAATTGATTCGATTAACGATTAACCGAAAAAAATCGGTTAATTGAACACCCCTAACTTAAGCTTCCTTCGATGTTTGTGATGATGGCCTCGGTTTTGGGCAACAGGCTCACTCATGCAATGGAGGCTTCATCATAATATACCTTTACAGCTTCTCAGTTGGCTTTGTGCTTCCTCCAGATGCCTTCCTCATCTTGATTCTTAGGTTGGTGGGAGCATGTGTTGGTCAGTTGATTCCCAGGCCTATGCATGTATATGAGGCTATCATCATGCTATGCGGCAGTTGGGATTGTCTTCGACTGTAGATGGATTTTATTCCTTATTTTATGCCCGAAAGTCTCTGATTGACATCTTCTCGCACTTCTTCTGACGTCCTCAGTGCAAGTTTCTTGATGTATTTCCTTCTCCTGGCGGACTGTGGAACAAAGATTTCTTCTATGTGAGGGATAATGGTTGGGAGCTTCACGAGTGGGTTTTGGAGGTAAGACTGCCCTAGTTACTCCCGCTTCCCAGAAAGAGATGGCGAAAGCTTATAGGTCTCTGGGCTTATTTAAAAATCTTCAATGTTATGGAGTTCTTGGGTATCCCATCTTGCTTAACTTCTTTACATTGCTTCCCACTTTACTTGTACATTTTGATTGCTTCCTTTTCAAATATTGCTTCTTCTTGCTTTTCAGGTAAGGAGAGTTACATCATCATGGAGTTGATGGCCTTTAAGAAGAAGGAGAAGGAGAAGGCCAAGGGGAAGTCTGTGGCAGGCGGGAGTTTGAGTGTTCCGCCTCGAAGTGATAGGTCGCGCCCCTCTCACCAGGAGAGTGATAGGTGCCCTTCTCGCCTTTAGGGGTGATCGATCATTCATCGCTAAGAGGTGATATGCGTCCCCGCACTTCGACCATGCTAGTGTTGTCCCACTCCTCATCCTCTTTCGAGGCCCTCCCGAGGGGAAGAGGCGAGGATAGAGCCCAGGGTTGCTTTTCCGAGATTGTTGGTCCCCGAGCTATATTCTCTAGTGGAGTGAATCATCGAGAGGGGATCTAGTCCCATTGGGACTATGCTAATCGACTTGGGCTATTGTAGGTCCCAAGGGGTGTGAGTGTAAGGTTTAGAAGGGGGTTGAATAAACCTTACCAACTTTTCGATTTAGTCCTTTTAAATATTCGAGTTAATACTTCACAAAGTGAGTCCTTGATGAACAACTAAGTTAGTTAATCAAGAGTTAGTTACTCAACAGACTGACCGAGTTGTTGATAGAATAACTCAAATGTTTTGACTAAAGACTTAACTCGATTGTGATTTGTTTTTCATTGGAAGACTTTACACCCTTAAATTTGGTTTAGTACTTAGAGATTATCAAGTGGATAGCAAATTTATCAAGAGTTAAATAAATAAGATGCATGAATTAAAGTCTTTGAAATGTAAATGACACGATAAGTTTTTATAGAGGTTCAAGATGGGGTAATTCTTCTACTCCTCTCTTCTCCAACTCCTGGAGGAATCCACTAGGTATTGATCAAGATACGAGTGGTAATGTATCCGGATACAAGTCTTGATCACACAAAATGACTTGATCCTTTATGACTCGATGAGATGCCTTGGTCACTCACCGGCTACTCATACGACTCGGCTTCTTCACAGGCCAAAAATGCTTTGCTACTCAGCCCGCTTGCTCAAGCTCTTTGGATTTGATCACGAAGCCCTCCAAAAACTTGAGACTCGGTTCGACTTTGAACCTTCCTACAATCCTCCGTGGAATGTAGACCCTTGATTCTTCAACAATTTCCTCTTCAACCGATTGAAGTTATCTTTCCTTCATAGGTGAGTGTGTTGGATTGATTTTCTTCGTAATGTAGGCTTGAGGATTAATCTTGAATGATTTGAGAATATCTTAGGTTACTGATTCAAATGTTTTCTTGAATATTCGTGGTTCGAGTAACCTTCTCTCGAGTCATTCCTCGGCCTTTTATAGTGATCTTTCAAAAATCACCCGTTGAAGAGATAGGCTTATTTTTGAAAGTCACTTGTGGTCGTTGGCTTGTCTTATTGCGATCCTTGGAATTGCCACTTCATCGTATGAATTGTTCTTGACTTTTTCGAGTTCGACATGGTGCGAGTGCTTACCATTGGTTTATTCCTTTTACACGCTTCCTCGGGGTGAGCACTTCGAGAAAGGTAGTATGGAGCTATTACTTGTTTAAGTAATTCCCTTGATTTCTGCAAACGGATCTCTTCGATTATCTTGACTTGACGCATTTCCTTGCTTTTCCCGTGGTGACTTAGAGTCGACTTCCAATCATTGGATGACTCTTCCGTCACTTCAACTTAAGACTTGGCTATCTTGAGTTGACTTGATGATACTCTACTGCTTGCATCTCACCGCTCCTTGATCGAGTTCTGTCTTCTCTTCTTTGCCATACTCACTGTCTTGCAATGAGTCTTCCTTCTAGTCTCCGGTTGTCTTCTTGCATGTTTAGGCATAGTGACTTAACTCGGCTTGACCAGCCTATTTATTGCAATGCGGTTTGCAACGAAAATGGGGTGCCAACTTCCTATTCTAAGTTTTACATGGCATTCATCAAAATCTAAACAATAAATTTCCCAAAGAATTTCCCCTTTTTGATGATGCCAAAACTTAAAACATTCAAAATGTAAATAGCAAAGATACATACGAGATAGTGCATTCACAGAGAATGTATGCGTAGAATCAATCCTTTTATTTATCATAATATTCTTGTCCTTTACACAACAAATACAAAGTGTATCGAGCAAACATCTATGTCTACGCAAAAATAGAGAATTTACTGATTTATTACGGAAGACTTACATAAAATGTATTTACATAGTAAAATACATGAAAGGGTGGACATCAACACTTCATCTCCTTCGCTTCCTCCTTCTTTCTTCTTCTTGACTCTGTCATCTTCCTCGGTCTTCTTTTCTTTTTCTCATCTTCACCTTTCTTCTTCTTTTTTCATACGCCTTCCGGCAACTTCATCTCTTCTTATTCTCTCTTGTCTCTCCTCCCATAGCCGAGTTTGTCTTTTATTTTCTTCTTCAATTCTTTTCACATACTCTCGATTGTTCTTAGCCACTTGCGGATTGGCTACTTCGTCAAAGCTTGACCCGAAGAGATCCCTCCTTTCTTGCATGGATCTATGTACTCAATGTTTTTGGGCGGGTCTAGGTCCAAACCTCTTCCTCCACCACTACTTCTTCCTCTACCTCTTCCTCTCGGCGTGTATTGTCTTGGGGTCTTCTTCTTCCCAACTGAGTGACTAGCGAGTGATTTGTTAGTAGTCTCGTCGCTCGTCAACTTCTTCACATAGTGTGAGACCCTTTTCCCAAGATAAGTCCCAGGCTTGAGCCATGGACATGTTTGCGAAGTATCATTCGGATGCGGCGTTTTAAATTCATCAACTGATCTTGGCTCGATTCCGATCGAGATGGCATAAGTGTCTCTGTCTCTTTGAATGCCTCCATGTTGTTTCAAAATATCCATAACTCGGGCATTCATCCTTCCTTCCACTTCCTCCATCCTCGCTTCAATCATCTTTCTCTTGTCGGCCATAGGTACATGAGTCTTTGGAGTGGCGAGTCACCGGAGTTTGCTTGATAATATCAATCGTGACAAGACCTTGTTGGGGGGTTTGTGCAATCATCAAGGTCATATCTCTCGATCCTTCCCCCTCACTCAACGAGACTTCCCTTTCTTTTCTCTTGAAAATTCCTCACTGTTGTCTTTCCCTTCACAAACAAGCTCCTCCTTCTCAACTTCGGATCCCTTCAAATGCTTTTAGGTAATCCTCTTCCCCTTTTTGGCATCATCAAAGGAGAGAGGAACCCTGAAACAAACTAGAGCGGCGGGAAGTCGAGTCTGCCGATAGCCAAGTTCGCTTCGAGTCTGCTGCGGGTATATGCGCGCGCGAAACTTAGAGCGAGTAGCGTTGGATTCAAAGATTAACTTCATCTCAAACATGAGAAGGCTGAATTTTCGATCCATGTTTTCTTCCATACGCAGGAGCTCATTCTTATTTTGCTCACGCAGCTTTTTATCTCAAGAAAGGTGAGATTCATGCATGTGCTCAATGTGTTCTCTCAATTTTGTCTTTGCATCAAGATTCTCGTTTCGCCATACCAATGCTTGTTGAACAATGTTCAAATATCTAGCTTGTTCTACACGCATTGTTTCTTCTTTGTTGCCACCACTCCGGATTCGACTATTATGCCTCTCAAGTCTGCGCAGTAGGTTGGCATCTCTCGTTATCCATCTCATGTCCATCGAGGCCTGGTGTCTCTCCATCCGTTCAATTTCGGTAAATAATGCTTTGAACACCTCCCGAACTCAATCGTTCCTCTCTGTTGCGGTGACGCGCCAAGCGGCAAAAATCATAGTCACCGAACGATGGTATATGATGGAATGACAGGATCTCGTCCGTGGGAAGCGCGAGATCTGTCTCTCGACTCTTCGGGAGGTCGTGTACCTCCAGGAGAGAAGGGAAATGATTCTACAAAGGGATCATCACGAGCAAATCAAATTTGTTCAATGATGAGTGGTGCTCGTGAAGTTCCTTGTGGAGTCGAACTCCGCTGCAGCTGGGGAGCCCGCGCGATGGACTCTGTTTTTTGGGTCCATTGTGAAGTTGACCCGACTTTTTTCGAGCCTCACTTGTCTCAACAGCCTTCGTTGGTCTCACCGGTTTTTCCACGTGAGTTGATCGTCCTCGGCCTTATCGGAGCGTCATCGGACGATGATGAGATTTCCATGGGTGGCTCATCATCCAAGTTGTAAGTTTGACGAGTAGACTTGAGGTCGACTTACTCGTGGTTGGAACATCCTCACCGAGTCTTTTGGATCGATCCACGGGGGATGACTCACCATCGTCTCCTTCCGATCCCGGAACGGTTACATCGATTATCCTGGGAATCGTGAAGCGCGACTTATCTCCTTTTCTTATGGATCAATGATAGCAGGAGGGATGTTCTCAGACTTCCTTTCTTTACCCCTTGGTAAGTCTCAAGCTCCCGTTGGCCTTTTATTACCTCCTGCAGCCTCAATCGCAATGAGGCCTGGACATCCCTTTCGACAATGTCACTGTCTTAGGGTCTTCTGCAGGCATCCATTGGAGTCTCAACTCCATGGATTGCACTTTCGTCGCCAGTGTTAACTCCCGGGCGTTCCTTCATGTGCCTCGACCGCATCGCAACGTCATTAGCCTTTCGAGAGCGGTTGGCACCTCACCGAGACAGTCTCAATCGCCTGCGAGCCTCGTTGATGACAACTTGTCGTGTACTTTGTGTTTGTTCCTTCTCCACTTCACCTCCTAGATTCATTGTGGAGTCACCGCAAGATCCTCCTCGACCTTGCCGCAGTGGAGGGAGTTTCCCACCGCACACCACCGAGTGACTGATTGGGGTCACTCGTCTCCGGACTCCCATGCTCCCATTGAGTATTCGATCGTTGGGGCGGTGGTAAGACACCATCATTAGGGGTTGGCTCGACTAGGGTCCCCACTATCCCGTTTCAACGCCAGTTCCTTAGTTCCTTCTTCCGAGTGAGGAAGTGGTGGCGGCAATAACGGTGGCAATATCTTTGCACCACTCCCGGTGATAGGGCGGATCTTGGCCTTCTCACGTGCCTCTCGTCCTCACCGCTTTAGTCCGTTCATTTTCTTTTCGAATTTCCAAGATATTTATGCAATTATCTCGTCAAGGGCTTGCAAAGACTGTCCACCTCAAGAAATCAAGAGTTCTTCTTCCTCAAAGAATGAACTCGGATATTGAAACTGCACTGGATAGGCTCGCTTCCATTTTCTCCACTCTCGCAGACGATTTTGGATGTCCGGATACAATGGAGAGTGCATGATTAAATCGTCTTCATCATCCTCTTGCTGGCCCTCGTTTCCGGGTATTGAAGTTAGAAGACTTCGCCGCCGACACCTTCAGCAGCCTCTGTGCGGTGGAGAAACAACCTGTCAACAGTGATTCATTTTTCAGCCATTCTTTGTTCCTCACTGCTCGACTACAAATTGGTCTTCAAGTTGCCTCTGCTGATCGGCCTCAGCAGACTTGGCTTTTTCATCACTCACTGAGACTCTACTTCTCCAGCCAGTCTCGGGTACCTTCTCCACCGAGTGACAGAATCGTCGGCTTCTCAAGCTAGGAACGCTTGAAAATTCTTCTCCTTCTTCTTGTTTGAACCAGAGGGATTTACTCCGACAAGGTTTCTTCCGAGTCTTGGGCGGTAGGGGCTGGTCTTTGTTGTTTTCTTCGAGGAGCCGGCCGTCTTGGCTTATCGCTTCTCCTCTTCTTAATGACCGGAGAAGGTATTTGAGATTCCTTCTCCGCCGTGGGCTGTAGGGGTAGGAGACACGGCTACGGGGCAGTGACTCGGCCGCACGGCGGGAGCAGATTTCTTTTTCTTTCTTTGTCAGGAGCGTGCTTCTTCTTAGCAGTGCAGGGCGACCTTCTTCTTTGTGGAGAGGAGACAATTTGTATCTTCAGGGTCACCGATTTCCCCTCACTCGATCGCCTCTCTTAGCGTAGGCTCTCTTCTCAGTGCGCCAGAGAGGTTTGATCTCAACATCCTCTTGTTTACATGGAACGCCTTTCCATGTCGAAGAGGACTCCTTTTACCTCCATCACCGGCCAATCACCGGATCGTATCCCGGGATCCTCCAAATGCTCCATTCTCCTTGAAGGATTTGTTCCTACATTCTGCGTAGTCTGCTGTGAGACAAACTCCGGCTAGTTCACTTTCTTTTCTTCAATGATCGTAGCCATTACGATCAATTTCACTTTCGACAGACGGTTGGTGCCGCCAAATTTGATGTCTATGCATTTGGCAACGATGTCCAACAATTTATGGTAGTCCTCCTTCAAACCTCTTGTTAGTCAGTAGACTATCTTTTCAAAGATAGTCGGTCTTGGCTACTTGCTTCCAAGCGGCCAAGTCAACATCGCTTCATTGATTTCTCGTGCTCCTTCCGCCGGTAACGAGCGGTGTTCTCGCCAAATCCTTGGCGGTGATGATGAACTCCTTCCCGTGAACAGAGGATGTGATCCTCTCATCGTGAATCTCGGCATTCACGTAGAACTCGTGCGACCTCTTCCACATAGGTCATCGGAAAGTCCATCGTCAAAAATGGTTTTAGCCCAGTCGTTTCGAGTTTTTCAAATGATCTTCTTTATGAGGGCGTCATTAGACCCCTGTTTGACCATTCCTCGAAATCCACAAGAGACCCGGTGTGGATTTGCTTTCCTAGCTTGACAAAATCATGAGTGGATGCCATTTTTCAAAGATTTCACCAAATGAAACTTAGAAAGTGATTTGAAGATTGATAGGGTTTTTGAGAGAGTTTTTGCCTTTGCTTCCGAGAGAGAGAAGTGAAAGCTTTTGGTAATGTGAGAGAAACGGACTAAAATGGTTTAAGTATGGTTCCCGAAAGGGCGTGCGGGTGGTTTTTGAAATGTGATTGAAATCAACGGCTTAGATTTTGCATGCGATTAGCATTTAATGTCTCGTATTTAATGCGGCAAAGATTTATATCCAATCATAAGCTTGGTGTGCGACTTTTGCCTCGTACACATCATAATTATCTTTGACGTTATTCTTAAAAACATTCCCGCTTAGTAAAAACGATTTGCGTTTTTGTCCCTTTGCTCATAAATGACTCAACTTATCCCTTAGCCGATTTAACTTTTCTTCTCACAGCTTCTCTTAGTGACTCGATTTGTCACCTAACTCGTACAAACTGTCTTTCCGATATGGCCGATTCACTTAGCCGATTTGAGAGTTCAACTCTTTTTCCCTTTTCGTGTTTCATTTCTTTTCTTTGAGTCTTCCGAGTGTCACCACTCAATTAACCCTAACTCATGCTTGAGTTCTTCAAATCTTGACTCACATAATGGTTTTGTGAATATGTCACCAACCGTTTATCGTTGAAATATATTCCAAGGTGATGTCCTTCTTTTCAACATGATCTCTTATGAAGTGATATCCGACATCGATATGCTTTGTTCTTGAGTGCAACACAGATTTTGAGTGATTGCAATTGCACTTGTGTTATCACACATGATTGGAATTTCCTTTTCTTCAACTTCATAGTCTCTCACCATTGTCTCATCCATAGGACTTGGGCACAACAACAAATTGCCCGCCTATGTATTCTCGCTTCACCAGTAGAGGTGGCTATTGAATTTTGCTTTTTGCTAAACCAGAAATTAGCTTTGTTTCCAAGCATTTGACATGTGCCGAGGTGCTCTTCCCGCAACTCTACATCCAAAGATAGTCAGTCCGAATAGCCAATTAGCTTGAATCCACCTTCCTTTGGATACCATAAGCCAACTTCTTGGCTTCCTTTCAAATATCTCAAGATTCTCTTAGTCATTGCGCAGTCATGTGGCTTTCTTTTGGAGCAGATTGAAATCTTGCACATACACCTACAACAAAGGTGATGTCCGCCTGCTTCTTGTGAGATAGAGCAATGATCCAATAAGTGCTCAGATCTTGTTTGATCTACGTGCCTGCCATCCGCATCCATATCCATCTTGATCGATGTATTCATTGGTATTTTCACGTAAGACTTCTCTTCCATACCAAATTTCTTCATTAAATCTCTCGTGTATTTTGTCCGACTTATGAAGGTTCCATCCTCCACTGTTTTACTTGAAGTCCAAGGAAGAATGTCGACTCTCCCATCATGCTCATTTCCAATTTGCTTTGCATGAGGTTTGAAAATTTATCAAACAACTCTTTGTTTGTGGATCCAAAATAATGTCATCCACATATATTTGAACAAGCAATATACTCTTCGCATCTTGAATTCTCAAGAGTGTTCTATCCACTTTGCCTTTTGTGAATCCGTTCTCGATCGAGAATTGTGACAAAGTATCATACCATGCTCGGGTGCCTGTTTCAATCCATATAGAGCTTTCTTGAGTTTGTATACCTTATCTCCAAGAGTCTTTTGCTCAAATCCTGGAGGTTGTTCAACATACACTTCTTCTTCCAATAAACCATTAAGGAATGCACTCTTTACATCCATCGATATACAATAAAATTCTTGTGAGCCGCATAGGCAAGAAACATCCTTATAGCTTCCAATCTTGCTACGAGGGCAAACGTTTCATCAAAATCTATCCCTTCTTCTTGGCAATATCCTTTGGCTACTAATCTTGCTTTGTTTCTTACCACGAACCTTCCTCGTTCATCTTGTTTCGAATACCCATTTAGTGCCAATAACATTTTGATGGGTGGGTCTTTGAACTAATTCCCATACTTTATTTCTTTCAAACCGATTCACTCTTCTTGCATAGCTTGAATCCAATGTGTGTCATCCAATGCTTGTGACACATCTTTAGGCTCTATTTGTGAGATAAAGAATATGAACATAGCTTCTTGTTGAGTTCTCGATCTTGTTTTGACACCTTTTCTTATATCTCCAATGACTAGTTCTCGTGGATGGTCTCTCACCATCCGACATCGTGTTGGAGTAAGTTAGCCGATTCGATCGTCTTGCACTATGTTGCTTTGATCACTCTCTCGTCATCACTTAGCCGCAGATTTTCCGGATGTTTTTGAGACTCAACTATCTCATCTTCATCTCGAGTTTATAATACCAAATTGACTTGAAAGATAGGGACTCTTCTCGCATGGTTGGTTGATTCAAACTTATCACCGGCTCTTCAATGTCTTCTCCATTTACATTTGGCTCATCAAACACCACATGAATGGATTCTCTCGTAACCATAGTCCTCTTGTTGAGTACTCAGGCTTTGCTTTCACCGAGTATCCCAAGAAGATACCTTCATCGCCTTTAGCATCAAAAGCCTTCAAATTATCTTTGCCATTGTTATGGATGAAGCATTTACATCCAAATATTCTAAAATGTGCAACATTTGGTTTTCTCCCCGTCCAAATCTCATAGGAGTCTTTGTCACCGTCTGCTTATCATGCATCTATTTTGAGTGTAGCATGTTTGTGTTTATCGCTTGACCCAAAATCTTTTAGGTAGCCCCCGTCACCTAACATAGTCCTTTGCCGCTTTTTGAGAGTTCTATTCCTTCTTTTCTCGCAACTCCATTCTCATTGCGGGAGTCCTTGCTGCAGATAATTCATGACCAATACCATTTTCTATACAATATTGAGTTATTATACCATTGACAAACTCGTTCCTCTGTCGGATCTTATTTTGATAATGGTTTGGCTCTTCTCATTTTGAATCCTCTTCATCACCGTGTGGTAGTTTCTCAGAGAGTTTCTTTCTTCTTACACATGAATATTGTCCATGTATATCTTGAGTAGTCATCTACTACCACCAAGGTGTATTTCTTCCCACTTATGCTAGTGGTTCAACTGACCAAATAGATCCATATGTAGCAGATGCAATATTCTTGTTGAAGATGGACATGTCTTTTCTCTCGAATGATGATTTGATTTGTTTTCCTTCGACATGCGTCACATATACTCTCATTCTTGTATACTCGAGTCCGGAAGTCCTTCCACAAGATTGCTTCGCAAGCTTGTTAATCGCTTTGAAATTCGGGTGACTCGAACTTC
The DNA here is from genome assembly GCA_016081115.2 of Rehmannia glutinosa. Taxonomy (NCBI): domain Eukaryota; kingdom Viridiplantae; phylum Streptophyta; class Magnoliopsida; order Lamiales; family Orobanchaceae; genus Rehmannia; species Rehmannia glutinosa. The sequence continues at coordinate 49,359 of JABTTQ020003376.1, read as the reverse complement.
TTGTACACCCAACTTGATTAAGTCAGTGCTCTTTGCTAATAAACAAAGTCTTTGGGTGTTGCAGTTGACCAATCCACGACATACATGTTTTTTTTTTTTGTCATCCTTGCAACACAACTTCATTTAATTTAGTATCCTTGATTTGGCATATACCCATGTTAAATCCAACATTATAACCCTTATCACGAGTTGTTGGTGATGCTTAGCAAGTTGAAGTTGAGTCCTTCAACATATGCAACATCTGTGATTTTTAATGCATTTTTCCGATGGATCCAATGCCTCTTATTTCTCCCGAGCTTCATTTCCTCCAAATATGACTTTTGCTCCTTTGACTTCCTTGAATTTTGACAGATTTTTCTTGTTTCTGTCATATGTCCGGGAATGACCACTATCCATGTACCAGGTTCCTTGGCACTCGCTTGTTCCTTGAACTCCGCAAACAAGGAAATTAAGTTTTAGGTACCCATACTTGTCCTGGGACCTGAGGGGTTAGTATTGTAAGATGATCCAACCAATCTATAGCCAAATGGTTTGACTCTAAGGGGTTTCCATCTATCGTGCCATAATCATAATTAATTTTGGCAAATTGCTTGGGGATTCTAGGTTCATACTGGATGTCTCTTTTGTCTCGTATGCCTCGTATATGTGTTTTAGCAATTGCCTTCTTTGGGTAGTTGTGATATCTCCGAGTGTAGTACCTAGTGCATATGTGTGTTTGATGAAAGCTCTTATACCTTTGGAATGGCCTTTCTTGAGTTCTAGGCATTTGCCATTTTGGCTTGTATTCCATAGGTTTTTGCCGATAGTTCATATTATTCCAATCACCTTGCTTGGGTATTTTCTACCATTCCATTCATATGTATTTGTTTTATAGAACTTCCTGGGGTTTTGCTAGCTCTGCTTTCTTCTTGACAGAGTATTTCCTGTTTTGGAGTTTTTGAGGAACTCGGGCCGATTTCTTCTCACCGCCCTCTCAAAGACACTTAATCGGGTCAAGTTTTCCTTTTCCTTTATAACCAAGGCCATTTGTTTGTAATTGTGCTTTGGGATAAATGTGTGTGCACCATTTGGAGTTTTGGATTTTTGAGATACTTCATTGCTAGAAGATCCTTTTTCCAAAATCACTTTTGGAGCTTGACATAGCACGAGGAATTAAATCCTAAGCCTGTCTTGTCTCCACATTATCTTTGACTCATAATAAGATCATCCAATGATTTAGATGCCTTAGTGAATGAGGCAATCACATTTTTGAGGTCATTTTCCTCTTTTTCTATAGCAGCTATTTCTCGCTATTAGCTTAGTATTTTTAGTCTTCAAACTTTCATTCTCATCGCTATTTGACTTAGAGTACTCGGCTCCTTAGTCACCGTGAGTTTTGGCTCTTGAGTAGGTTTTTTTCCTCATTTAGTAGTGTGTGTGAGGATTTAATGTGTTCAAAATCTTTCATCATTTTGCCTAATGAATCATAAAGATCAGTGGGTGATGAAGTGTGTGTGTCATCACTATCACTATAACTGAGTGTGATGAGTTAGAGTGTACCTCATCTTCTTGGTCAGGAGTTGGTCTTGTTCCTTGGCCATCAAACAAATCAAGGCTTCTTCTTCGAGTCACTTGAGTAGTCAACTTCACTACTCTAAATCACCGTGTCTCTTGACTTGGTCATTTGAAATCTCTGCACCAACATTGCCTTTTTCTTTTCTTGTCTTCTTCTTTCTCTCAAGACCTTTCTTTCTTCCTCATTCCCGTATTTGTTGACTACGGAGATATGGGCAATCAATGGCATAGTGACTTGCCTACGGTTCAAAGATAGATTTTCAACCTTTTGATCGACTCTTTCCATTCTTGGATTGTCACCCTTTGATATTCAACTTTTTGATGCTCTGTTCTCTTGGTTGGCCTATCTTCCCTTGACTTGGAGGGAGCCGAGTGTCTTCGGAGGATTCGCCCTTGCCTCTCTTGTAGTTCTTATTGAAGAACTTGTTAAACCTTTTAACCATCGGGGCTATTTCCTCTTGGTCAATGACTTCTTTGACCTCGGCTCTCTCTTGCCATCCTTAACAATTAGAAATTGTTTTGGGTACAAATTGTCTCTTCCTGGTCTTTTCTTCTCACCAAATTCGTAGGCTTTGAGATATGAGAATAGCTCATGGTTGGATGTCTTAGATAGGTCCATGGAGTGTCTCATGGCCATGACTTTCATATCCCACTCGGTTGGGGAGACTTCTTAGAATCTTCATACACATTTCCTTCCTCGTGTATATTCTTTTCCAAGTGCGGAGATAGCTCGTTTGTAATTTACGTGAACCGAGCATCCAGTTGATCCAGGGTCTCTCCTACGATCATTTTGAAATTTCCAAATTTACTCGTACATGACCACACGATAATTTATTTTCCTTGATTTGCTCCGAGCCTTCACAAATCAATGTTAGCTTGTCCCAGATTTCTTTAGCCGTTTTTTGCATGATTTGACTTTATTGAACATGGCTTTGTCCAAGGTTTTGTAAAGAATGTCCTTGGCCACATTGTCCATGTTATATCTTTTTCTCATCATCATTTGTCCACTCACTCGGCTCTTGGTTTTTCAACCATGACCGTGCGGGAGCAACATCCTCTTCACCTTCAAATTGCAGCTCTCCTTACAAAATGTGTTCACTTTTAAAATTTGCGGTGGCCCATCCTTTATCACTATCTACATCTCATCATGTAATCTTTGATAGATGAGCTCGCATGCGAATTTTCCAATCATCAAATTCTTCAATTGTGAACATAGGGATGCGTGTCAAATTTGCTTCCATGATAATGACTTTTAATGATAAAAAGAGTTTTGAAGAACTTAAGTACTAAAACAGACTTTGAAAAATTTGGAGATCTAGTTCAAGAACTGGTCACGGAAGGCTCAATGAACCAACCGCTCCGATACCACTTGTATGTCCCAAGGGGTGTGAATGTAAGGTTTAGAAGGGGGGTTGAATAAACCTTACCAACTTTTCGATTTAGTCCTTTTAAATATTCAGAGTTAATACTTCACAAATTTGAGTCCTCGATGGACAACTAAGTTAGTTAATCAACAGAGTTAGTTACTCAACGCACTGACTCGAGCCGTTGATAGAATAACTCAAATTGTTTTGACTAAAGACTTAACTCGACCGTGATTTGTTTTCAGCGGAAGACTTTACACCCTTAAATTTGGTTTAGTACTTAGAGATTATCAAGTGGATAGCAAATTTATCACAGAGAGTTAAATAAATAAGATACAGGAATTAAAGTCTTTGAAATATAAATGACATGATAAATTTTTATAGAGGTTCGAAGATGGGGTAATTCTTCTACTCCTCTCTTCTCCAACTCCCGGAGGAATCCACTAGGTATTGATCAAGATATACGAGTGGTAATGTCCGATACAAGTCTTGATCACACAAATGACTTGATCCTTTATGACTCGACCGAGAGATGCCTTGGTCACTCAAATTAAGCTTCTCGTATGACTCAACTTCTTCACAGGGCAAAATTTGCTTTGCTACTACTGACCCACTTGCTCAAGCTCTTTGGATTTGATCACGAAGCCCTCCAAAAACTTGAGACCGGTTCGACCTTGAACCTTCCTACAATCCTCCGTGGAATGTAGACCCCTTGATTCTTCAACAATTTCCTCTTCAACTGATTGAAGTTATCTTTCCTTCACAGTGAGTGTTGGATTGATTTTCTTCGTAATGTAGGCTTGAGGATTAATCTTGAATGATTTGAGAATATCTTAGGTTACAGATTCAAATGTTTTCTTGAATGTTCGTGGTTCGTGTAACCTTCTCTCGTAGTCATTCCTCGGCCTTTTATAGTGATCTTTCAAAAATCGCCCGTTGAAGAGATAGGCTTATTTTTGAAAGTCACTTGTGGTCGTTGGCTTGTCTTGTTGCGATCCTTGGAATTGCCACTTCCTCGTATGAATTGTTCTTTAGCTTTTCGAGTTCGACATGGTGCAATGCTTCCCATTGGTTTATTCCTTTTGCACGCTTCTCGGGATCGAGCACTTCGAGAAAGGTAGTATGGATGTATTACTTGTTTAAGTAATTCCCTTGATTTACGTAACGGATCTCTTCCAATTATCTCGACTTGACTACATTTCCTTGCTTTCCCCCAGGTGACTTAGAGTCGCCTTCCAATCATTGGATGACTCTTCTCCACTTCAACTTGAGACTTGGCTATCTTGAGTTGACTTGATCGATACTCTACTCACCGCATCTCACCGCTCCTTCGAGTTCCGAGTTCCCTCTTCTCTTCTTTGCCATACTCAATTGTCTTGCAATGAGTCTTCCTTCTAGTCTCCGATTGTTTTCTTGCATGTTTAGGCATAGGTGACTTAACTCAACTTGACCAAATTTATTTATTACAATGCGGTTTGCAACGAAAATGGGGTGCCAACTTCCTATTCTAAGTTTTACATGGCATTCATCAAAATCTAAACAATAAATTTCCCAACAAATATGCTAGTACCCGAGGAGCTTTATCTAATGACCACTCCCCACCTTGGGTCTTTGTCCTTCAAGGACATTAAGACTCACCTTTGTGGGGATGTTGCTCGGTAAGCTCTCACGCTTTCTTTGTATTTCCATTCTTCATGCTTTGTATTTTCACTTGGCTAAGACTTGTACAAATTTTGTTGTAGATCTTGAACCTCGTTGTGGCTTCAAACCATCGAGGCAAGGTGACTAGGGCGATAACCGTCATCTTTGGAATAAGATGAAGATCTTGACGGATGATGTGGCCCAAAGATGATGGCAAGATGTCCGAGTTGTCGAATGAGCATGAGTGGGCGAAGGCCCAACTTGACCACGAGTTGAAGACGAGCGATGTCTTTCTTCATAATTCAAATTGGCGCCCGTATGCTAGCTTAGGAGAGGTCCCCGCTCGATTGAGGCTTACAGAGCTTCTCTAGAGTATCTCCGTCTTTTTTGACAGACGTTCGCCATTGCTTTAAACTTCTATGGCAGAGTGAAAAGGCTTCTAGCAAGTTGATTGACATCCTGGATTGTTGCATCTCTCCGAAGAAGAGAAAGAGAGGTCGAGCCTTGCGATCTTCCCGATGATCTTTGGTGGTGATGGAGTTGAGCCTAGAGAGACCGATGCTACTACTAGAGATGAGGCGCCACCGCTTGATTAGTGATAGTCCTTTCTTGGCTTGATGACCCTTGATTCTTACACACCACTGTTTAGGGCTTGCTTTACGCATTTGGATGTTTCATCTTGCGCATTTGGATATTTTTCTCTCTTTTGGTCTAAAGATGTTTTGTTTGCCTGTGGCCGGAATGATTTTTCCATTTTCCTTATGCATATTACTTTCCTTTTATCATGTTTTACTTGCGATATCTCGCATGTGATTTCTTGCGAGGAGATTAAATTTTATTTTATGTTTTAACACTGGGCGCCCCTGCGGAGCTCGGAGGAGAGCGTCTCCTTGGGATTCCCCGGGCGCCTTCCGAGCCCAAAAGGAGCTTTTCCTTGGAATTACCCAAGTATTTGCTTTATTCTTTGTATCTTTTTCCACATGTGTTAGCATTTTTCGCCTTCTTTTTCTTGCATATTTTCATCGTGGGAAAGAATTCACCGGACTATTATGAGGAGACCCTTTCCTCCCGGTCTTAGCCAGGAGGAAAAGGAATTTCTACTAGGACCTCCTTGTGGGGAGGCCCCCATCCGAGGTCTTAGCCGGAAGGGTCATCCCACCCGGGTCTAAGTCGGGTGAGATTAATTACTCGGACTTCCATGAGGAGGACCCTCCCATCCTGGGTCTTAGCCGAAAGGGTCATCCCACCCAGGTCTTAACCGGGTGAGGTTAATTACTAGGACCTCCATGAGGAGGCCCCTCCCATCCAGGTCTTAGCCTAAGAGGTCATCCCACTTGGGGTGTTAGCCGGGTGAGGTAAATTTACGAGGACCCCGTGAGAGGCCCCTCCCATCTGGTGCGTTAGCGGGAAAGATGAGTTTTGCTGAGTAGAGCGTCTAACTCGTCATTGACCCTGGCCATGTGTGGACATTAATTGCACCGCCATATGTGGCCATTAATTGCATTCACAACATCAAAGTAGAAAACGTGAAAGTGCTTTTATTCATTATAATGAAAAAGCTTTACGCCTGCGGGCAAAAACATGATTGAAATGTAAATACATGTTTAACGCCTCTTGGGTGGAAATAAATTGAAATACAAAATGCTAAATACCGTAGTCTTGGGAGCTATTGTTTATGGCTGCGCTGTGCTTTCATCATTCGGTCTCGGAGCTTGCTCATCTTCAAGATGGCCACGTAGCATTCCTAAGTCGTCTTGATATCTCTCGACGATCTCTTCTATCCCTAAGTTCGTGTGGAACTTGACCTTCAAGTGAACCGTAGAGGAATGACTCGAGTGGTTCAAGTTTAGCCTTCCCAAAATCAGATTGTACGGAGAGGGAACGTCTACTATAAGGAAATGGACCATCCTCGTGACTTGATGGGGGGTGTCAATCCCAAGATGAGCGGCAAATTGATTTCACACGAGGACTTTATTGCCTCTCCGGTGAAGCCAATTAGCGGCGCCAAATTCAGAACTACTTGCGTTGGGTCGATCTTCATCTTGTCAAAGGCTTCCCGAAATATGATGTCCACTGCACTTCCGGTATCTGCCAAGACCCTCTTGACCATGACATTGGCCAACATAACTGATATGATGATGGCATAAGGGTGAACTTGGGTTCTGGGATGTAGTCTTGAGTGACGAAAGTGATAGGCGTGCCCTTTTCTTGAGGATGTTCCACGATTATTCTCTTGGATGGGTTGTCCTCGGGTCGGCCTCATCTTTCCTTGTTACACCTGGAGAGCACTCTGGGCGTCCTTTGCCTCTGATCCTCCAGATATCACATTGATGACTCCGACAATATGATTGTCACGCTTCTCCTCTCTGTGTCGATCTGAGCGGTGCTGGTCTTGTGGAGGTTCCTCTTCATGCAATCTTGGATCTCGGCGAAATTTGCTTTGATCCACATAGTCCTTGAGGTGACCTTTCTGGATGAGTTGCTCTATCTCCTTCTTCAGGATGAAACAATCTTCAGTTGTGTGCCCTATGTCTCTGTGATATCGACAGTATAAATTGGAATGCGTCCACGAAAGGTTGTTTCTTAATGGCTGTGGGGATCGATGACCCCCTTCTTCTGGGCGGCTATTAGCACCTTCGTTATTGGAGCATTAAGAGGTGTATAGCTTTGTCAATTATCCTTCCCCCGACCTTTCTCGACGGGTTCTTATCTTCTTCCTCTTGTCTTGTGCTTGATTGTAGGTTCAGGCTTGGTGGACTCCTCCACTCTAATATGCTTCTCCGCTCGGCTCAATAGCTCCTCCATGTTGGATGGAGGCTTCCCGACTAGAGATTCCTTCGCACACTCTTGGCATAGGTTCATTGCAATATTCCAGCCAAGGTCTCATGTCGGACATTGGCAACTTCATTGACGACATCCACGAACCACTTCATGAATTCCCGTGTTTCTCCTTCCTTCGCTTCACCTAAAAGAGGTGAGCTATAGTCTTGGGACACCTTTCATCCGATGGAGAATCACTGCATAAAGGGGTTCATGAGCTTATCCATCCCGGGAGATAGATCCTACGAGCCGATTGAACCACATCGCGCCCTCTTTGTCGCAAAAAGTGCGGAAAACCTTGCGAGTGGGAGGCATCTGTCATGTCATAGAGATCCTCTTTGGCGTATAATTTGTCCAAGTTGTTCTTGCGAGTCTTGTTTAGTGTGAGTTTTGCATGTATGTTGGGCATGATTTTGGATATAATAGTTTGATAAACATGCATTAACTTAGTAAAATGGGTCGTTCTCTCGATAATGTGGAAAATATATTACGTTTTGCTCGTTTTGCAGAAATTAACGATGTTTGTAGTACTTTTGTGGCAAATCGGAGCATTGCATTAAAGGACCATCAAGAATCGAGTGATTACACGGTATGGAGTGAACCGAGCGAAAAAGGCACACGCACGCCCGCCCATGCTCATAGGCACGACCCGTGCGTGATCATACATCAAGATCGAACCTTCGACTTGGCGCACGGGCTGGTCGTGCCTATACGCATGGCCCATGCATCTACCCAAAGAAAAACGTGGCTTCGACTTGACGCACAAGCCTGGTCATGCGCATAGCACGCCGTGCAAGTCTGTCGGGATTTTCGTGAGGCTTGTTTGTGTTTTGACTTAGGTTTAGCCCGAGATGTTATAAATAAAGAGGAGACGGACCTAGAAGAGGACACACTTACTTTCACCCTAGAAAGCAGAGAGAAAAGGGCATCCTTTTACTTTGGAGGAATCGAGAGAAAGGTCGAGATCGCATCCACGCTAAGGATTGAAGATTGATTGAGAGATTATCGATATCCCCGAGTTTTTCTTACTCCATTGTATTTTTATTTTCATCTAGGTGATATGGATATGAACAATTCTTCGTTTCCCATATCCTATAAACACCTTGTGATTACGGGGTTGGGATTAGGTTAATTAACTCTTGTTTGATGCTTAATTTTAGTTAAAGTTATTATTTCGAACCCTATTCGAGTACTTTGCTTTATTACTTATTTTTATCATATGGCGATTGGTTTAACATGCTTGATGTGTCGATTCATAATTCGAGAGATGAGTTTCAATACTAGATCTTGAGAACTTGACATGAATACTTTGCATGATTGAGAAGTCTCAGAGTATTTGTGAGGATTTCGATCTTATATGCTTTTGGGAGTTGTTTATCTTATGTTGAGTAGAGATGCTAGCATAGATAATTCAATCAACGTATTTATTGTGTCTCGAGAGAGATAAATTACATTTGTGATCGTCTTATAGGGAAGATAGATAATAACTTTGGCTTGATTAATCGATAACAAGAGGAGATTAATCAAACCATGACCACGAATCCATTCATCTACTTGATCTTTTCAATCGTAACTCTTTGCTTTGTTCTTTTTATGATAAAATATTGTCTTAGTTTTAATAAACAACAATCACACTTCGATCGTCTAAATAAAAATAGTGCTATTATAATCCCAATACTTAGTATATTAATTTATTAATCTCGTGGGATCGACCTTGCTTACCCTATCTATTAACTACGCTGCTCACTTACGGTGAAGCTAAAATAAGGCGAACAGGTCTCTAGTTCCATCATACTCCGGAGGCCGGAGGTCTTGAATCCTAATGGCGTAGTTCGAGACAAAATCATAGGGGCCAACGGCTCGCTAGGCTAGGCCGCACCGCTTGAGATTCTTCAACCGGTGGCCTCTTCACGATTTTGATTTTCACCGCGACCTTCCCCTCTCTCCTCTTAATCATCCTGCTCGGGGTCTTGATGGCGGCGCGAGCCCGCAGCGGTCTTCCCCGTAGCATCTGTTGTGGCTTGATGTCTTAAAGCATTCCGTGCGGCTTCATCCAGGAGAATCGGGTCCCGGACGTATGGATTTCTTCAACAGGTGGATCCTCTCAGGAGAAGGGGGCGTCGCCCCTCTTGCGAACGGAGGAGAGGGCGACACTCCACTAGGAGAGGAGGGGTGGCTCCCCGCCTTCTGGGTGGTATTCTTCTTGTTGGTCTCCGGCGCCTCGGCTTGCAACTTGAGATCCAACTTCACATGCTTGCGATCGAGTTTGCATTTTGTGTACTTTAGTTGTTCCCACAGACGGCACCAAAATGATGTTGTTTTTTTAAAGCGAGATCACCCAAGTCAATCAAGGTTAACCAAAATTATTTTCCTAAGAGGAAGTCTTCACGCACTCCTCTTCTTGAGGGGGAAGTCTTTTTTCTTCCTCTTCCCCCGGCGGGGAAGTCTTCTTGTCTTCTTCTCCTTGAGCCGAAAATCTTTTGATGGGAACTTGCCTACACACACGTGCAAACGTTAGAGGGCCTAGGGGTTGCCTAGGAGCCCCTCCGACGCTCAAAGACGGTGAACAAGAGAATAACAATAAACGAATACTGTAAAATGATGTGTATGAGAATAATGAATTAATTACTTACAGGTAATGGGAGGGACCTCTTTATACCTGAGAGATGGGCCCTGTGGGCTGTGTAGGAGAATTTGGCCTATGGGCTAGTCCGCGTAGGAGAAAATGACCGATGGGCCAAACTCGGACTCCTTTGAGCCGGTTTAATTATTAAGAGTCCATTAGGCAATTAATATTAAATAAATATATATAAAATAAATTATATATTTAATTTATTAAATATTGTTTTTGCCCCCAACATGTACATTTGACTTGTTGTAGTGACCCCTAACTAAAATTGTCCTATGCTTAAGTGAGTTCAAGTATCATGATGTGAGGTTGACACTATCCCATTCAATAGTTTGAATCATCAAATTGTGTAAATTTGAGTCCATTTCAAATTCAAATTCGGGTAAATTAAATTGAATCTCAAATAAAAAGATACACATCACTCCATATCATGAATACTTCAATTATTATCTAGAGACAAAACTGTATTTCCAGTGCTCTATCTACACATGAGTTAGCATCTGTGGCCAACACAAGTGTACAAATTCTGTCCCATAGAATATTTAGTATTTTGAAGTGCAAGTGTGGAAAAAAAACAGTGGAAGAGCTTATTATTGGTTTGCCATTTGAGAGCATTTTGGATTAAAAATGTTGGGTATCTATCTGCCTTAAATAGATCGATACACTTAGTACCAAAATCAAAGATTACAGACTCAATCAACCTATTAATACAAATATACTCTAGACTCTTTCTTGAAAGTAAAAATACAAAAGAATGAAACCGAAAGTTACAAGAAAATATAACACAACCGTAAAGGGATAAAACCCTAATCCGAATATAGAAATAGATTCGCTCAGGGACTGAATCCCTACATAAAGTCACCACGAATTACCCAGAACCAAGGCAAATCACCCAAGAACGCCACGCCACAAAGGACCTCCAAATCAAGCCCTCGAAAGTGTTTCACACAAAACCCTAGAAAATACCCCAAATACCCAAAGAAACCCTAGATTCACTCGAGAAATAGGATTGTACACCGAGAGTAGGTGGACACATACTCGAATCACACAGACTGTATCCCAAACCCGTGAATCACAAGATCCAATGAGGATCTGGAATTTTCTAGAGAGAGAAAGGAACGAGAGCACGTAACTCAGAGAGAGATATCAGAGATGAGAGAGAAAGAAAAACTCGAATAATGAATTAGGGTTTTGGGTACCGTGAGGTAATATAGTGGCAATGAACGCTCGTGATTGATCCAAAGACAATGGACGCCTCGAGATTAAAAAAAGAAAGATCCGCGATCGGGATTCGATCCCGCATCAAATGGACAACCCGCAACATGTGAAAATGGACTTGGGCTTGGGTGGCACACTTTGGGCTGCTGGACTTGGGCTTAATCATTATTGTAATGGGCCAGCTAAACAATGGGCCAATTACTATAACAATCTCCACCTTTGGCTCATTGTAATTCAATTAGACAATTAAAAAAGGAATTTCCAAATATCATCATCGCCGATTGCCTTCCTAGCACTTAAGCCAAGAAGGACTTATGTTACGTAAGCACTTAAGTTAATCAGAATTTAGTAAGGATCTCAACAAGCACACAACAAGTTAAGTTCCCCCATTGAATTAACATAAGCACAGAGCAAATATCAATTCAACAGTTTTGGATTTTAACAGAAACACACAGTAACTGTTTAAACCCAACATAAAGGGTAACTAACCGGTAACTAATCACCAAGATCAAAATTTAAGATTTTTAAACAAGTTTTGAATTTTGATAAGTATGCATACACTTAGTACCCATATCACCGGATTAAATTCGTGAGGCCACTTTTTCAAGATTAACCAAACCTTTTGAAACAATATCTCTTATAAAATGAAAACGAACATCAATGTGTTTGGTTCTATCATGAAAAACTGGGTTTTTGCAAAGTTGAATACCAGATTGAGAGTCAGAAAATACAACAACTTTTTGTTTTAGAAAACCAATTTCAGAAACAAGACCTTTAAGCCACAAAGCTTCTTTTAAAGCCTCAGTAACAGCAACATATTCTGACTCTGTTGTAGACAGGGCCACAATATGTTGCAGTTGGGATTTCCAACTTATACATGAGCCACAAAGTGTAAAAACATAAGAAGTTGTTGATTTTCTGTTGTCTTTGTCATTAGCATAATTAGAATCAACATATCCTTTCAAAATTATACCGAATCAAATTTTGAAAAACACAAACTATAATCAAAAGAATGCCTCAGATATCTAAGCAACCACTTAACAACATTCCAAGTGTACCATACCAGGGTTGGACATATATCTACTCAAACAAGAAACAACATAGGCTATATCAGGCCCAGTGCTCACCATTAAGTACATAACAGATCCAATAGCATTAGCATAAGGAATGTTTTGCATAGCACATATTTCAGTTCGATCTTTAGGAGACTGTTCCTTACTTAACAGAAAATGAGAGGCAAGAGGCACATTCACAGATTTAGCATTAGACATAGAAAATTTTTGTAAAATCTTTTCTATATAAGAGGACTGATGCAAATAAATGACAGATTTAGACATGTCCCTATCAATGTTCATTCCCAAAATCTTTTTAGCAACACCCAAGTATTTCATGTCAAATTTAGCACTTAGACAATTTCTAACATCATCAATAGATTTGATGCAAGGTCCAGCAAGTAACATATCATCAACATACAATAGCAAGAACACAGGAGTTTCAGTATCAAGTTTAAAGTAAAGACAATGATCAAATTGGCTTCTACAAAACTTTAAATCAAGCATACATTGATCAAACTTTTTATTCCATTGTCTTGGAGACTGTTTTAGACCATACAAAGATTTTTGGAGTAAACAGACATAATTGGGCTTGGATTTGTCCTCAAAACCCTCAAGTTGTTTCATAATTTTTTTTTCATCCAAGTCACCATGAAGGAAAGCAGTTTTAACATCCAACTGTTTCAATTCCCAGTCAAATTGAGCAACAAGAGCAAGCATAATTCTCACAGTAACAAATTTAACAACAGGTGCAAAAATTTCTGTGTAATCAATCCCTTCCTTCTGAGTAAAACCCTTAGCAACTAATCTAGCTTTAAACCTAACACCTTCAGATTCTTGTTTAATCTTGTAAAGCCATTTACAAGAATCCATGTAGTTATTAACATGCAGAGAAGTCATTTCATCATGCATAGCACTTAGCCATTTAGTAGATTCAGCAGAATTCATAGCTTCAGAGAAGGTTTTAGGCTTAGAACCATCAATAGATTCAAACACAGAAAACACATAAGATGTCATGTGAAAATCAGCAATTTTATTTGGGACTCTAACATGCCTCCTGGTTCTATCCCTAGTTAACACATAATCATTCAATTCATCATGATTATCAGCAACAGGTTCATTCTCAGTGTTAACATCAGGAAAATCATTATGCATATCATGCACATTGTCATGCTGAGTATCATCTTCAATATGCACATCATTATCATTCACATTGACAGGCAAAACATTATTGATATGAGAATCAGCAGGAACATCAATATTAGGAGACACATTAGAAAGCTCCACCTCATTTGGAGTAGTATCATTTTCAGAGACAGTTTGAGGAGAAGGATGCACAAAGCAAGGGAATTCAAGTTCATTGAATAACACATCCCTACTAATTATAGTTTTAAAACCAGGTTCTCCTCTATTCCAAAGTCTATAGCCTTTAACCCCTTCAGGGTAGCCAAGAAAAACACATTTTATAGACCTTGGATCTAATTTGTCAGTCTTTTGGTGCACAAATGCAGCACATCAAAAGATTTTCAAATTAGAGAAATCCACAGCTTTCCCAGTCCACACCTCTTCAGGGTATTTCCCTTCCAAGGGGACTGAGGGGGACCTATTGATTAAATAGGTAGTTGTTACTACAGCTTCTCCCCAGAACCTTTTAGAAAGTCCAGAGGTAGCAAGCATGCTCCTCACTCTTTCTAAAAGTGTTCTATTCATCCTTTCAGCAACACCATTTTGCCGAGGTGAATAGGGCACAGACTTGTGCCTTTTTATACCAAATTCATCACAAAGATTGTCCATTAATTGATTACAAAATTCCAGGCCATTGTCAGTTCTCAAAACTTTAATCCTTTTGCCAGTTTGGTTTTCAATAAGAGTTTTCCAAGTTTTAAACTTATCAAAAACATCAGATTTGTTCTTCATTAAAAACACCCAAACTTTCCTGGAATAGTCATCAATTATGGACAGGAAATATCTATTTCCTCCATGAGTAGACACAGAAGAGGGACCCCAAACATCAGCATGCAGGTATTCAAGCAATTCAAGACTAGCCGATTGTTTTGGATTAATAGGGGAGGAACTTGACTCTTTGATGTTTTCCATACACACATGATTCACGAAAAGACAAAATATCAAGTTTTTTTTTTTTCCTAAAGCAGCCCTTATTCTCAAGAATGTCAAGACCTTTTGAGCTAATGTGACCAAGTCTTTTATGCCACAAATCACCAAATCATTTGACACAGGGATTAACAACAACATTCACAGAATTTGGCACATAAGAATCATGTTTAGCATGTAAGACATAGAGATTTCTGTTCTTTTCAGCTTTAGCAATAATCATAGAACCCCTCATGAGTTTCATAACACCCTTCCCCCATCTTCCTCATAGCCATCATATTCAAGCATAGCACAGATATCAAATTATTGATAAATCAGAACATGCCTTACATCATTAAGAGTCAAAACATAACCAAAGATCAAGCTTTAAACACACAAAGATCAACACCAATCACTTGACACTTTTTATCATTAGCCATGGAAACAGATCCATTTTGCACTGAAGCATAAGTATTAAACAAATGTTTAAAAGGTGTCATGTGGAATGTGCATGCTGAATCAATTAGCCATTCATTATCACTGAAAGCATTTGAAGGCACAGAATTCACAGAATCAGGCAGCTCATGCACCATAAACACATCACCCATGTGATCATTAGAAGTAGTCAAGTTCACAGAGTCATTGGCTTGGTTTTTATTGTTCTGGTTATTGTTTTGATTATTGTTCTGGTTATTCCTGGGTTTAGTACACTCTTTGATGTAATGACCATGCTCACCACAATTATAGCATTTCTGTTATTCCTAGGTCTGGAACTAGACCTACCTCTGCTTTTGCTTCTCTTTCTACCTGATTTATTGTTGTTGTTATTCCCATTTCTCCTATTCTGAGGTCTACCCCTGACATGCATAACCTTCCCTGACCCCTGTTCATTCCCCTTAGATATTTTCAGATCTAATTCCTTACTCTTAAGGCCATTAATCACAATATCAAGGGTAATTGAGTCTCTACCATACTTAATGGCGATTTCACATCAAAGATATATGAATCGGGGATGGCATTTAGCAATACAATAGGGGTATAATCATCAATGTTTTTATCATCATCAACTTTATCTCTTGTATCAATTTTGTAAAAACATCAAGCTTTTCATCCATATCCTTTGTCAAGTCAAGTTTAAATCTAAAAACTTTTCAAGTAAGAACATTTGGAAGGTAATGAAGTTTCAAAAAAAGTTCTTCCAACTTGTTCCACAATTCCTTGGCACTTGACGGTTTGCCAACTTTTCTTAACACGTAATCGAAAGGTTTAGGATAATGGATGAATAAGCAAACTCATCAAGTTCACTTTAATTTCAAAGATATCTTTATCAATATACTTTTGTTCAACAGCTTTAAAACATTTTTGTTGAATCAAAATGCTCTTCATTTTTTGTTGCCAAATAGAAAAATCAGTTTTTCTATTGAAGGGTTCCATGTGATAGCCAGAAACACCAGTCATTATCTCGATATAAACAAGAGTATATCACAGATAAAACACAGGTAATTCACAAAGTACACAAGAAGTACACCAAGATCACAAGGAACAGAACAGCAGAAGCAGTATAAGTGGACCACACAGAGTCCAAGAAGTGCAACAATAAAATGAACAACAGGCAATTAAGGACCACACAGAGTCCAACAGAGAACAACAAAAAAGAAAAGGACCACACAGAGTCCAAAGAGAAAGCGATAAGGCCCTAGGGTGGATCCCCTCGCACCTCAGGATTCTACTCGCACTCGTGGCACAGGTCAAGAGGCTTGATGCTTAGGGTTTCCTTGAAACTACTCTGAATAAAAGTAAGAGGAGAGAGAAGAGAATAATCCTTACAACCAGGAGCAAGTCCTGGGTATCAAACCAGTCACAGAGATCACTAGGAGCCAAGAATCACCAAGATCCAGCACGAACCAGAAGCACCAACCCACCACGAGGCAGATAGGTGCTCTGATACCACTGTTGGGTATCTATCTGCCTCAAATAGATCGATACACTTAGTACCGAAATCAAAGATTACAGACTCAATCAACCTATTAATACAAATATACTCTAGTGTTGGGAAATTAATTTTTAGATTTTGATGAATGCCATGTAAAACTTAGAATAGAAAGTTGGCACCCCATTTTTGTTGTAAATTGCATTGTAATAGATAAGGCTGGTGGAGCTGAGTTAAGTCAGCTATGCCAAGATATGCAAGAAGTCAACTCGAGACTAGAAGGAAGACTCACGTGAGGCGGTGAGTGTAGCAAAGAAGAGAAGACAGAACTCGATCAAGGTGCAAACAGATGATGCGGTGAGTGAAGTGTCAGTCAAGTCAACTCAAGACAGCCAAGTCTCAAGTTGAAGTGACAGATGAGTCATCCATGATTGGAAGTCGACTCGAAGTCACCTGGGAAGTCAAGGAAATGCAACAAGTCGAGATAATCTGAAAGAGATCCGTTGCACGTAAGTCAAGAGAATTACTTAAACAAGTAATACTTCCATACTACCTTTCTTGAAGTGCTCGATCCCTTGCGTGCAAAAGGAATAAACCAATAGGAAACACCGCACCGTGTCGAACTACGAAAAGTCAATACTCATTCATACGAGGAAATGTCAATTTCAAGGATCGCAACAAGACAAGCCAACGACCACAAGTGTCTTTTGAAAATTAGCCTATCTCTTCAACGAGAAAATTTTCAAAAGAACATTATAAAAGGCCGAGAATCTATTTGAGAGGAAGTTGGTTACCTTGACAATCGAAAAACAAACACGAACAAGAAAAAGCAATATCTCAGAACCAAAAATATTCTCAAATCATTCAAGTTCCATCCTCAAGCCTACACTACGAAGAAAATCAATCCAACACTTACTTGTGAAGGAAAGACAACTTCAATCAACTTGATGAGGAAACATTTGAAGAATCAAGGGGTCTACATTCCACGGAGGATTGTAGGAAGGTTCAAGGTCAAATTAGTCTCAAGTTTTTGGAGGGCTTCGTGATCAAATCCAAGAAGCTTGAGCAAGTGGGCTATAGTAGCAAAGCGCAAAATGCCTGTGAAGAAACCGAGTCGCAGAAGCGGTATGTGTGACCAAGGCATCTCCGTCGAGTCCCAAAGGATCAAGTCACCGTGTGTGATCAAGACTTGCATCGGGATCGTTAACCACTTTGTATATTGATCAATACTTAGTGGATTCTTCCAGGAGTTGGAGAAGAGAGGAGTAGAAGAATTACCCCATCTTCGAACCTCTATAAAAGCTTATTGTGTCATTTACATTTCAAAGACTTTAATTTCTCGCACATTACTTTAATATCTCACGATAAATTTGCTATCCAATTGATAATCAACAAAGTGCTAAAACCAAGCATTAAAACATATTTAACCAAAATTCAAGGGTGTTAAGTCTTCCAATAAAACATATCACAGTTGAGTTAAGTCTTTAGTCAAAACAATCGAAAGTTATTCGATCAACAAATTTCGAGTCAAATCATGAGTGACTAACTCTGATTAATTAACTTGGTTGTCCACCAAGGACTCACTGTGAAATATTAACTCAACGTTTTAAAAGGACTAAATCGAAAAGTTGGTAAGGTTTATTCAACCCCCTTCTAAACCTTACATTCACACCCCTTGGGACCTACAAGTGGTATCGTGAGCGGTTGGTTCATTGAGCCTTCGCATTGGTTACCGAACTAGATCTCCAAATTTTTCAAAGCTTGCTTTAGCACTTGATCTTTCAAAACTCTTCTATTCAGGAAAGTTATTATCATGGAAGTAAATCTGACACACATCCCTATGTTCACAATTGAGGAATTTGATGATTGGAAAATTCGTATGCGAGGCTCATCTATCAAAGATTACACAATGGATAGTAATAGAAGATGGGCCACCGCAAATCTTAAAAGTGAACACACTGCAAGGAGAGGCTGCTGCAATGAAGGAGAGAAAGAGGATCTTTGCTCCAAGACCAACATGGTTGAAAAACCAAGAGTCTGAATGGACAAATGATGACATGAAAAGATATAACTTGGACAATGTGGCCAAGGACATTCTTTACAAAGTCAAATCATGCAAAACGACAAAAGAAATCAGGACAAGCTAACCTTGATTTGTGAAGGCTCAAAGCAAATCAAGGAAACTAAACTATCTTGTTGTACAAAAAAATCCTTAATGGGTTATTGGAGGAAGAAGTATATGTTGAACAACCTCCAGGATTTGAGCAGAAGACTCTTGGAGATAAGGTATACAAACGCAAGAAAGCTTTATATGGATTGAAACAGCACCCGTGAGCATGGTATGACACATTATCACAATTCCCGATCGAGAACAGATTCACAAAAGGCAAAGTGGATAGAACACTCTTCGAATTCAAGATGGAAAGAGTATCTTGTTTGTTCAAATATATGTGGATGACATCATCTTTGGATCCACAAACAAAGAGCTGTGTGATAAATTATCAAATCTTATGCAAAGCAAATTTGAAATGAGCATGATGGGAGAGCGACATTCTTCCTCGGACTCCAAGTAAAACAAAGTGAAGGATGGAACCTTCATAAGTCGGACAAAATACACCAGAGATTTAATGAAGAAATTTGGTATGGAAGAGAAGTCTTCTCGTGAAAATACCAATGAATACATCAATCAAAATGGATATGGATGCAGACGGCAAGCCCGTGGATCAAACAAGATACTGAGCACTTATTGGATCATCGCTCTATCTTACAAAGCAAGTAGGCCAGACATCACCTTTCTTTGTAGGTGTATGTGCAAGATTTCAATCGCTCCCAAAAGAAAGCCACATGATACGCAGCCAAGAGAATCTTGAGATATTTGAAAAGAAGCCAAGTTGGCCTATGGTATCCAAAGGAAGGTGGATTCAAGCTAATTGGTTACTCGACTCGACTATCTTTGGATGTAGAGTTGATGAAAAAAAGTACCGAGGTACATGTCAAATGCTTGAAATAGGCTAATTTCTGGTTCAAAAAGAAGCAAAATTCAATAGCTACCTCCACACCTGAAAGTAGAATACATAGCTGGGCGGCCTATTGTGCCCAAGTCTTATGGATGAGACAAGAAATGAGAGATTATGAAGTTGAAGAAAAGGAAATTCCAATTATGTGTGATAACACAAGTGCAATTGCAATCACTCAAAATCATGTGTTGCACTCAAGAACTAAGCACATTGATGTCGATATCACTTCATAAGAGATCATGTTGAAAAGAAGGACATCACCTTGGAATATATCTCAACTGATAAGCAGAGTTATGACATATTCACAAAACCATTATGTGAATCAAGATTTGAAGAACTCAAGCATGAATTAGGGTTAATTGAGCTGAGTTGACACTCAGAAGAGTCAAAGAAAAGAGATGGAACATGAAAAGATGAAAAATGGCTGAACTCTTGAATCAGCTAAGTGAATCAGCCGGATCGGAGAATCAGCTGTGTCAAGTTAACTGACAGTGAGTACCTATGTGCAAAGAGAGAAGAGTTAAATCAGCTAAGGAATAAGCTGAGTCATTTATGAGCAAAGTGACAAAAACGCAGTCGTTTTTACTAAGCGGGAATGTTTTTAAGAATGACGTCAGCATAATTATGACGTGTACAGTCAAAAGCTGCACACAAAGCTTATGATTGGATATAAATGCTTTGCCGCATTAAATGCGAAAATTAAATGTTAATCGGGCGTGCAAAATCTAGGCCGTTGATCTTGATCAAATTTCAAAAACCACCCGCACGTCCTTTCATAACCCATACATATACCGTTTTTCCAATTTTCTCTCACTTTACCAAAACTGTTCATCTCTCTCTCAAAAAAGCAAAGAAAGAAACTTTCTCTCAAAACCCTACAAATCCTCAAGTTCATTTTCAAAGTTTAGTTCGGTAAAACATCGAGAAATGGCATCTACTCATGATTTTGTCAAGTTGGGAAAGCAAATCCACACTGGGTCTCTGTGGGATTTCGACAAAGATGATCAAACAGGGGTCTCACGACACCCTCATGAATAAGATAGCGAGAAGCTCGAAAAGTCGATCAAAACCGTTTTTGATGATGGAGTTTCCGTTGACCTACGTGGAAGAGGTCGCACGTTCTACATGAACGTTGAAGTTCACGATGAGGGCATCAAGTCCTCTGTTCATGGAATAGAGTTCACCATCATCGCCAAAGATCCGCGGAACATCGCTTGTTGCCGGCGGAAGGAGTGCCGAGATTTATGAAGCTGATGTTAACCTGGTTCTCGCTTGGAAGGAAGTAGCCAAGCCCCAATCAGTGTTGCGAAGGTTGTCTACACAATCGAGAAGAAGTCATTGAAGGAAGACTACCACAAACCGCTGGATATTGTTCCCAAGTGCATTGATATCAAATTTGGAAGCTATAATCACCGTCTCTAAACTAAAACCGATCGTGATGGCTGCGATCATAGAAGAAAAAGAAGGTGAATCGGGCTGAGTTTGTATACAAAGGACTCTGCGCTGCATATTGGGAATAAATCCTTCAAGGAGGATGGTGCGTTTGGAGGATCCCCGGGTATGGCCTGGTGATTGGCCGGATGATGGAAGTAAAAGGAGTCCATCTTCGACATGGAAAGGCATTCCATGTCAACAAGAAGATGTTCCGGTCTAATCTCTCCAGAGCACAGAGGAGAGCTTATGCCAAGAGAGCCGACACGAGTGAGGGGGAATCAGCTGGTCCCGAAGAAACAGCTGTCTCCTCCTCTCCCCCAGAAGAAGGTTGCCCCTGCACCAAAGAAGATTGATTCTTGCCCCCGAGCAAAGAAGAAGAAAAAAACAAAAGATGCCCCCGCCCGCAGCCTGTGTCTCCCGCTCCCGTGCAGCCCCGCAGTGGAGAAGGAACCTCAAATACCTTCTCCGGTTGTCAAGAAAAGGAGGATCGATAAGTCGAGACGGCCGCCTCCTCGAAAAAGACAACAAAGACCGACCCCGCCGCCCCAGGACTCGGAAGAAACCATATCCGAGCTAGAAATCCCTCCTCGGTAAGGACTAAAAAAGAAGAATCTTCAAGCGTTCCGAGCTTAAGAAACCGGGCCGAGTTAGCCACTCAAAAACAGATCTCGGAGACTCGCCGAGAAGTAAAGTCTCCGAAATCATTGATGAAACAACCAAGTCTGCTTGAAGCCGATCAAGAGACACATTGAAGACACAAGGCGGTGTCGACCGAACACTAACACTAAAGGCAAATGAGAGAGCAAACTCTCCTGTTGACGGGTTGTTTCCCCTCCCGCAACAGACGCTTGCGAGGAGTGCGGAGCACCAAAGTTTGCTACCTTCAATCCCCGAGAACGAGGGACAGGGAGAAGATGACAAAGATGATGATGATGTGATGATCCTATCCCCACCATATCATATATCCAAAATCGTCTGCGAGAATGGAGGAAGTGGAAGCCGAGTCAATCCAGGGAACGATTCCAAAGATCAAAATTTATTGAAGAAGAAGACGAATCGTTAAACTTTCTCGGATTGACCAATGTGGTCCAAGCATCGATGAAGAAAAATCGCATGATATCTTGCGATCTTCAAAGACAAGGAGAAGCGGCAGATCGGCAGAGGAAGCCGAGGCTCGTGAAAAGGCCAAGATTTGTCCCTTTACCGAACCATCGATCATACACATCCTCATCTTGACATCCTCTCTAGGAGTGATGAGGATCTGGATCTCCGCCACGCTCTGAAGAAGAATTGCGATGCGGCAAGCTATGCGGGAATCCGGAACCTGCATGAGCAACGGTTATTGGAAGGAACATGTGAGTCTTCCACATCACAAATGGAGATAGACCCAATGGGAGTGGTGCGGATATTGCCACGATTGTTCTTGCCACCACTTCCCCTCACTCGGAAGAAGGAACTAAGGGAACTGCGATGAAATGGGATAGTGGGGACCCCAAATCGAGCCAACCCCTAATGAAGGTGTCTTACCACCCGCCCCAACTACTGAATACTCAATGGGAACAATGGGAGTCCGAGACGAGTGACCCCAATCCAAGTCACTCACCGGGTGTGCCACCGAGTGAAACTCCTCTATTGCAGCAAGGTCGGAGGATGCTGCAGTGACTCCACAACGAATCTTGGAGGCAAAGTGGAGAAGGAACAACAAACGGATACACAAAGCAAGTTGTCACCGACGAGGCTCATCTGATTAAGATCGTCTCACTGAAGTGCCAATTGCTCTCGCAGGCCAATGACGATCTTTGATGCGGCCGAGGCACGGAAGGAATCGCCCGGGAGTTAACACTGGGTAATGAAAGTGCAATCCATGGAGTTGAGACTCCGGTGGATGCCACCTCGAAAGACCCCAAGGCACACCGACACCGCCGAAGGGGATCGTCCCAGGCCTCGCCGCATTGAGACTGCAGGAGGTAGTGAAGGCCAACGGGAGGTTGAGACTTCCCGGGTAAAGAGACCGACGTGCGAGAACATCCATCCTACTATCATTGATCCATCCTGAAAAGGAGATAAGTGCTCTTCACGATTCCCAAGAAAATCCCGATGTAACCTTTCTCGGGATCCGAAGGTGAAGACGGTTTAGTCATCCCCTATTGCCAATCCAAAAGACTCTTCGGTGAGGATGTTCTCCCAAGCATGAGTAAGTCCGACCTTAAGGCTACTCGCCAAACCTTTAATTTTGATGATGGGCCACCCTTGAAATCTCATCATCGTCGATGACGCTTTTGATATAGCCGAGGACCACCAACTCATAAGGAAAAATCACCGAGACCGACGGCCGTTAAAATAGCCGAGGCTCGGCAAGTCGGGTCAACTTCACAACAGACCACGCTAGAACAGAGTCAATCTGCGCAGCTCCCCAAGCCGCAGCGGGATCGACTCCACCGGAACTTCACGAGCACAAGTTGTCATTCAAATATTCCGTTGCGTGATGATTCGTTTGAAGAATCATTTCCCTTCTCTCGGGAAGTACTGACCTTCCTAAAGAATCGAGATCAAGAACGTTTCCATAAACCCGATCCCGTTATTCCAACAGACACCATCTTCCCAAGCAGACTTTGACTTTGACGCTTGGCCACCACCGTGAGACAGAAGTGACAACCGAGGTTCGAGAAGTTTTTAAGGCCATATTTGCGGAGATAGAGAAGATGGAGAGGCACCAGCCTCACCGGACATGAGGCCGATAACCGAGACGCAAATCTTACCGCCGATCTCCGAGGAATAATTGTCGATCCGGAATGGTGGCAACAATAGCAAACAATGCGCGTAGAACAAGCTCGATATTTCAGACATTATTCAATAAATTGCTAGTCCGGCGGGTTGAGAATGCCGATACGAAGACAAGAATGCAAGAGAACATCGAACGAATGCATGAATCTCACCACACAGAGATGAAGGCTGCTGCGTGAATACAATAAGAAAGAGCTCCTGCGTAGAGGAGAACATGGATCGGAAGTTCACCCTCCTCATGGCTGAAATGAAGCCGGTGACAGTGAATCCAACGCCACCCTCCTAATTCCATGCAAAGATACTCCGCAGCAGATTCGAAGCATAACTCACCTATCGATCGCTTAGACTTCATGATTGCTAGCTTGTTTCGGGGTTCCTCTCTCCTTTGATGATGCCAAAAAGGGGAAGAGGAATACCTAAAGCGTTGAAAGGATCCGAAGAAGAAAAAGAAGGATCACTTTGAAGGGAAAGACACTTAGAACAGAGAAGAGAGAAAGAAAGGAAAATCTGTTGAGGGGAAGGGTCGAAAGATATGACCTTGATGATTGCTAAAACCCCCAACAAGGTCTTGTCATAGCCGATATCATCGAAGAAACTCCCCTGATGACTTTCCGCGCTCCAACATCCTACGGTACCCATGGTGAAAAAGAGAAAGATAGTTGAAGCAGGGGATGAAGGAGGTGGAAGGAAAGATGGATGCCCGAGTTATGGATATTCGAAACAACATGGAGACATTCCAAATGCATGAGACACCTATGCCATTTCGTACGCGTCGAGAGCCAAGATTTGTTGATGAATTCAAGACGCTCGCATCCGAGGGTTACTTACTAAATATGTCCATGGCTCAAGCCTGGGATTTGTATTGGGAAAAAGGGCTCAAGTTATGTGAAGAAGCCGACAGACGGGGAGCGGACTCGCGGTCCTCTCTGTTGGGGAAAAAGAAGGCCCCAAGACAATACACACCCGAGAGGAAGAGGAAGAAGCGTGGTGGAGGAGAAGAGGTTTGAGACCTAGACCTCTGCCCAAAAACATTGAGTACATAGATCCGGGCAAGAAATGAGGGATCTATTGGGTCGACTTCGACGAAGTAGCCAACTGCGAGTGGCTACGAATAATGCCGAGTATGTGAAGAGGATTGAAGAAGAAAATAGAAGAAAAACTCGATTGTGGGAGGAAAGACAAGAAAGAAAAAGAAGAGATGAAGCTACCGAAAGGCTTATGAGAAAAAGGAGGCCGAAGATGAGAAGAAGAGAAAAAGGTCGAAGATGTCGGAGTCAAGAAGAGAAAAAAGAAGGAGGCGTGAAGGAGATGAAGTGTTGTTGTTCACCCCTTCATGTATTTTACTATGTAAATACATCTTTATGTAAGTCTTCCGTACATCGAATAAAATTGAATAATTTCTATACTTGCGTAGATATAGAACAACATGGTTACCTTAAGTTCATTTAAGCGATACACTCAAAAACAAAAAAAGAACAAGAATATTATGATCAATAAAAGATTGATTCTACGCATACATTCCAGTAATTCTACATTGTGACGTATCTTTGTTGTTCAATTATTGAATGAATGTTTTAAGTTTTGCATCATCAAAAAGGGGAAATTGTTGGGAAATTAATTTTTAGATTTTGATAAATGCCATGTAAAACTTAGAATAGAAAGTTGGCACCCCATTTTTGTTGTAAATTGCATTGTAATAGATAAGGCCGGGTGGAGCCGAGTTAAGTCGGCTATGCCAAGATATGCAAGAAGTCAACCGGAGACTAGAAGGAAGACTCCGCCGTGAGGCACCGAGTGTAGCAAAGAAGAGAAGACATGAACTCGATCAAGGTGCAGTGAGATGCAAATGAGTGAAGTGTCGATCAAGTCAACTCAAGACAAGTCTCAAGTTGAAGTGATGATGAGTCATCCATGATTGGAAGTCGACTCGAAGTCACCTGGGAAGTCAAGGAAATGCGATCAAGTCGAGATAATCGAAAGAGATCCGTTGCACGAAGTCAAGAGAATTACTTAATGTTGGGAAATTTATTGTTTAGATTTTGATGAATGCCATGTAAAACTTAGAATAGGAAGTTGGCACCCCATTTTCGTTGCAAACCGCATTGTAATAAATAGGGCTGGTCAAGCCGAGTTAAGTCGGCTATGCCTAAACATGCAAGAAGACAAACTGGAGACTAGAAGGAAGACTCATTGCAAGACAATTGAGTATGGCAAAGAAGAGAAGACGGAACTCGATCAAGGAGCGGTGAGATGCGGTGAGTAGAGTATCGATCAAGTCACTCAAGATAGCCAAGTCTCAAGTTGAAGTGACAGAAGTGTCATCCAATGATTGGAAGTGACTCTAAGTCACCTGGGAAAAGCAAGGAAATGCAATCAAGTCGAGATAATCGGAAGAGATCCGTTGCCGTAAATCAAGGAATTACTTAAACAAGTAATACCTCCATACTACCTTTCTCGAAGTGCTCAGTCCCCGAGCGCGTGCAAAAGGAATAAACTAATGGGAAGCACTGCACCATATCGAACTCTAAAAAGCTAAAGAACAATTCATACGAGGAAGTGGCAATTCCAAGGATCGCAACAAGACAAGCCAACGACCACAAGTGACTTTCAAAAATAAGCTATCTCTTCAACGGCGATTTTTGAAAGATCACTATAAAAGGCGTGGAATGACTCGAGAGAAGGTTACCTCAACCACGAACATTCAAGAAAACATTTGAACTATAACCTAAGATATTCTCAAATCATTTAAGATTAATCCTCAAGCCTACATTACGAAGAAAATCAATCCAACACTCACCGTGTGAAGGAAAGATAACTTCAATCAGTTGAAGAGGAAATTGTTGAAGAATCAAGGGGTCTACATTCCACGGAGGATTGTAGGAAGGTTCAAGTCGAACCAGTCTCAAGTTTTTGGAGGGCTTCGTGATCAAATCCAAAGAGCTTGAGCAAGTGGGCTGGTAGTATAGTAGCAAAGCGCAACCGCCTGTGAAGAAGAAGCCGAGTCGTGCGAGAAGCCGATTGAGTGACCAAGGCATCTCCAGATCGAGTCCCAAAGGATCAAGTCACCTGTGTGATCAAGACTTGTATCCGGACTTACCACTCGTATATCTTGATCAATACCTAGTGGATTCCTCCGGGAGTTGGAGAAGAGAGGAGTAGAAGAATTACCCCATCTTCGAACCTCTATAAAAACTTATCGTGTCATTTACATTTCAAAGACTTTAATTCCTGCATCTTATTTATTTAACTCTGTGATAAATTTGCTATCCACTTGATAATCTCTAAGTACTAAACCAAATTTAAGGGTGTAAAGTCTTCCAGCTGAATACAAATCACGGTTGAGTTAAGTCTTTAGTCAAAAACAATGAGTTATTCTATCAACGGCTTAGTCGAGTCATTGAGTAACTAACTCTATTTGATTAACTAACTTAGTTTGTCCATCAAGGACTCAAATTGAAGTATTAACTCAATATTTAAAATGACTAAATCGAAAAGTTGGTAAGGTTTATTCAACCCCCTTCTAAACCTTACACTCACACCCCTTGGGACCTACAAGTGGTATCGGAGCGGTTGGTTCATTGAGCCTTCCGCACCAGTTCTTGAACTAGATCTCCAAATTTTTCAAAGTATGTTTTAGTACTTAAGTTCTTCAAAACTCTTTTTATCATTAAAAGTTATTATCATGGAAGCAAATTTCACACGCATCCCTATGTTCACAATTGAAGAATTTGATGATTGGAAAATTCGCATGCGAGACTCATCTATCAAAGATTACATGATGAGATGTGGATAGTGATAGAGGATGGGCCACTACAAATTTTAAAAGTGAACACAATTGTAAGGAGAGTCTGAATCGAAGGTGAAGAAGATGTTGCTCCCAGACCATGGTTGAAAAACCAAGAGCCGAGTGGACAAATGATGACAAAAAAGATATAACCTGGACAATGTGGCCAAGGACATTCTTTACAAAACCTTGGACAAAGCCATGTTCAATACATCAAATCATGCAAAACGGCTAAAGAAATGCAGGACAAGCTAACATTGATTTGTGAAGGCTCGAGCAAATCAAGGAAAATAAATTATCGGTGGGTCATTTTGTCAGAAATTTGGAAATTTCAAAATGATCGCAGGAGATACCCTGGATCAACTGGATGCTCGGTTCACGAAAATTACCAACGAGCTATCTGCATTTGGAAAAGAATATACACAAAAGGAAATGTGTATGAAGATTCTAAGAAGTCTCCCAACTAAGTGGGATATGAAAGTCATGGCCATGAGACACTCCATGGACTTATCCAAGACATCCAACCATGAGCTATTCTCGGATCTCAAAGCCTACGAATTTGAGTGAGAAGAAAAAGACCAGGAAGAGACAACCGTACCCAAAACAATTTGCTCTAATTGTTAAGATGGCAAGAGAGCCGAGGTCAAAGAAGTCATTGACCAAGAGGAAATAGCCCCGATGGTTAAAAGGTTTAACAAGTTCTTCAATAAGAACTACAAGAGAGGCAAGGGCGAATCCTCCGTAAGACACTCGGCTCCTCCAAGTCAAGGGAAGATAGGCCAACCAAGAGAACAGAGCATCAAAAGGCTGAATAACAAAGTGACAATCCAAGAATGGAAAGAGTGATCAAAAGGTTGAAAATCTATCTTTGAACCAGAGGCAACCAGGTCACTATGCCATTGATTGCCCATATCCTCGTAGTCAACAAATACAGGAATGAAGAAGAAAGAAAGGTCTTGAGAGAAAGAAGACGAGAAAAAAGAAAAAGGCAATGTTGGCTGCGATCAAGCTGAAAAGCCAAGTCAAGAGACACAAACCGATTCGAGAGTAGTGAAGGTGACTACTCAAGTGACTCGAAGAAGAAGCCTTGATCGTTTGATGGCCAAGGAATAAGACCAACCCGACCAAGAAGATGAGGTACACTCTAACTCATCACACTCGATTCTAGTGATAGTGATCGTGACACACACTTCATCACCCACTGATCTTTATGATTCATTAGGCAAAATGATGAAAGATTTTGAACACATTAAATCCTCACACACACTACTAAATGAGGAAAACAAATACTCAAGAGCAAAAACTCACAAATACCGACTAAGGAGCCGAGTACTCTAAGTCAAATAGCCGATAAGAATGAAAGTTTAAAGACCGAAAATGCTAAGCTAATAGCGAGAAATAGCTGCTATAGAAAAGAGGAAAATGACCTCAAAAATGTGATTGCCTCATTCACTAAGTCATCTAAATCATTGGATGATCTTATTATGAGTCAAAGAGAATGTGGAGACAAGACAGGCTTAGGATTTAATTCCTCTGTGCTATGTCAAGCTCCAAAAGTGATTTTGGAAAAAGGATCTTCTAGCAATGAAGTATCTCAAAAATCCAAAACTCCAAATGGTGCACACACATTTATCCCAAAGCACAATTACAAACAAACGGCTTGGTTATAAAGGAAAAGGAAAACAACCCGATTGAGTGTCTTTGAGGAGACGATTGAGAAGAAATCTAGCCGAGTTCCTCAAAGAAACTCCAAAAGGAAATACTATGTAAAGAAGAAACAGAGCTACCAAAAACCCCAGGAAGTTCTATAAAATAAATACATATGAAGGGAATGGTAGAAAATACCCAAGCCAAGCCGATTGGAATAATATGAACTATCGGAAAGACCTATGGAATATAAGCCAAAATGGCAAAGGCCTAGAACTCAAAAAGGCCATTCCAAAGGTATAAGAGCTTTCATCAAAGACACACATATGCACCTAGGCACTACACTCGGAGATATCACAACTACCCAAAGAAGGCAATTGCTAAAAACAGGATATACAGCATACGACAAAAGAGACAATTGTATGAACCTAGAATCCCTAAGCAATTTGCCAAAATTAATTATGATTATGGCACGATAGAGATGGCAACCCCTTAGAGTCAAACCATGTGGCTATAGGTTGGTTGGATCATCTTACAATACTAACCCCTCAGGACCCGCACAAGTATGGGTACCTAAAACTTAATTTCCTTGTTTGCGGGTTCAAGGAACAACCGAGTGCCAAGGAACCTGGTACATGGATAGTGGTCTGCATTCCCGGACATATGACAGAAACAAGAAAAATCACAAAATTCAAGGAAGTCAAAGGAGCAAAAGTCATATTTGGAGGAAATGAAGCTCCGGGAGAAATAAGAGGCATTGGATCCATCGGGAAAAATGCATTAAAAATCACAGATGTTGCATATGTTGAAGGACTCAACTTCAACTTGCTAAGCATCGACCAACTCTGATGATAAGGGTTATAATGTTGGATTTAACATGGGTATATGCCAAATCAAGGATACTAAATTAAATGAAGTTGTGTTGCAAGGATGCGAGACAAAAAAAAAACATGTATGTCGTGGATTGGTCAATCAACACACCAAAGACTGTCTTTTAGCAAAGAGCATAAATTAATCAATCAAGTTGGGTACACAGTACGCGTTCAGTCCACCCGAATTTCAAAACGATTAACAAGCTTGCCGAAGCAATCTTGTGGAAGGACTTCGACTCGATATACAAGAAGGAGAGTATATGTGACGCATGTCGAAGGGAAAACAAATCAAATCATCATTCAAAGAAAAGACATGTCCATCTTCAACAAGAATATTGATACGCTACATATGGATCTATTTGGTCCAGTTGAACCCGCTAGCATAAGTGGGAAGAAATACACTTTGGTGGTAGTAGATGACTACTCAAGATATACATGGACAATATTCATGTGTAAGAAGAAAGAAACTCTCTGAGAAAACTACCACGGTGATGAAGAGGATTCAAATGAGAAGAGCGAAACCATTATCAAAATAAGATCTCGGGAGGAATCGAGTTTGTCAATGGTATAATAACTCAATATTGTATAGAAAATGGTATTGGTCATGAATTGTCTGCAAAGAAAGGACTCCACAAATGAGAATGGAGTTGCGAAAGAAGGAATAGAACTCTCAAAGAAGCGGCAAGGACTATGTTAGGCTGAAGGGGCTACCTAAAAGATTTTGGGGTGAAGCAATAAACACAAAGATGCTACACTCAAAATAGATGCATGATAAAAAGAGATAGGTGACAAAGACTCCCTATGAGATTTGGACATGGAAAAACCAAATGTTGCATATTTTAGAATATTTGGATGTAAATGCTTCATCCATAACAATGGCAAAGATAATTTGAAGGCTTTTGATGCTAAAGGCGATGAAGGTATCTTCTTGGGATACTCAAATGAAAGCAAAGCCTACAGAGTACTCAACAAGAGGACTATGGTTACAAAGGAATCCATTCATGTGGTGTTTGATGAGCCAAATGTAAATGGAGAAGACATTGAAGAGTCACCGATAAGTCAATCAACCAACCATGCGAAGAGTCCCTATGTTGATCTTTGAAGTATTATAAACTCGGATGAAGATGAGATAGCTAAGTCTCAAAAACAATGGAAAATCTGCGGTAAGTGATGACGAGAGAGCGATCAAAGCAACATAGTCAGTAAGACGATCGAATCCGGCTAACTTACTCCAACCTTGATGTCGAGATAGGAGAGACCATCCACGAAACTAGTCATTGGAGATATAAGAGAAGGTGTCAAAACAAGATCCGAACTCAACAAGAAGCTATGTTCACATGCTTTATCTCACAAATAGAGCCTAAAGATGTGTCACAAGCATTGGATGACACACATTGGATTCAAGCTATGCAAGAAGAGTCAATCGGTTTGAAAGAAATAAAGTATGGGAATTACTTCAAAGACCCACCCATCAAAATGTTATTGGCACTAAATGGGTATTCGAGAAACAAGATGAACGAGGAAGGTTTTGTGGTAAGAAACAAAGCAAGATTAGTAGCCAAAGGATATTGCCAAGAAGAAGGGATAGATTTTGATGAAACATTTGCCCTGTAGCAAGATTGGAAGCTATAAGGATGTTTCTTGCCTATGCAGACTCACAAGAATTTTATTGTATATCGAGATGGATGTAAAGAGTGCATTCCTTAATGGTTTATTGGAAGAAGAAGTGTATGTTGAACAACCTCCGAGGATTTGAGCAAAAGACTCTTGGAGATAAGGTATACAAACTCAAGAAAGCTCTATATGGATTGAAACAGGCACCCGAGCATGGTATGATACTTTGTCACAATTCCTGATCGAGAACGGATTCACAAAAGGCAAAGTGAATAGAACACTCTTCAAAATTCAAGATGCGAAGAGTATATTGCTTGTTCAAATATATGTGGATGACTTTATTTTTGGATCCACAAACAAAGAGCTGTGTGATAAATTTTCAAACCTCATGCAAGCAAATTCGAAATGAGCATGATGGGAGAGGCGACATTCTTCCTTGGACTCCAAGTAAAAGCAAAACAAATGAAGGATGGAACCTTCATAAGTCGGACAAAATACACCAGAGATTTAATGAAGAAATTTGGTATGGAAGAGAATTCTTCCGTGAAAATACCAATGAATACATCGATCAAAATGGATATGGATGCGGATGGCGAGGCACAGTAGATCAAACAAGATACAAAGCACTTGTTTGATAAATGGTTTATCATGATTTTGATGATTTTGTTTTTATACCAAAACAATGTTTTTTAAAGGTTGTCCAAATACTCCTAAATGATTTAAAATGGTTTTAATATTTTTCGAGTATTTCCTCAAGTTTATTTTCGATATAAAATTGGACAATGGTTTGTAATCATCAAAAAGGGGAGATTGTTTGATAAATGATTTTATCATGATTTTGATGATTTTGTTTTTATACCAAAACAATGTTTTTAAAGGTTGTCCAAATACTCCTATTGTTTGATAAATGATTTTATCATGATTTTGATGATTTTGTTTTTATACCAAAACAATGTTTTTAAAGGTTGTCCAAATACTCCTAAATGATTTAAAATGGTTTTAATATTTTTCTGAGTATTTCCTCAAGTTTATTTTCGATATAAAATTGGACAACACATTTAATGTTTTTAAGTCAATGGGTTCTTACATTGAAACTATGTTGTCCTAATACTCCCAATTGATCTAAAATGTTTCTACTATTTTTCTGAGTATTTATTGGAATTTATATCGGACAACACTTTTTGTGTAAATGTTTTATTTCTTCAAAACTATATTTCTAATGTTGTCCTAAATACTCCCGATCGGTTTAAAATGTTTTTACGAATTTTTCTGGAGTATTTCTTGAGGTTTATTTTTGATAAAAATCGGACAACTTGTCATTGAGGAGGTCGACCGGTCGACCGGCGAGCGACCGTACACAGGAACAAGTTTCGTGAAATGTAAACTTGAGAACTCTCAAATTTGATCAGTCTGCAATGCGGTTGCACATAGGCTCGACAGGCGAGTGCACTTGACCGATCATACCTGTGTTAATTTGGTGTTATATGTTTCAAACTTATTTACGTGCGGCCGTGCATCTGTGCTTATGCTTTGACAAAAAAATTCTAACCGTTGTGCAGCAGACAACTTTTCCTTAAATTGTGGAATTGATTTCTAACAAATTATAATCTTGATTTTAATTGCAATTTTTTTGTAGAAATCAGATTCCAAGAGGAGCCTATCAAGTATCAATCATCTCCTATAAATAGAGGAAGTTTTGAAGCACAACAACAAGAGAGAAAACAACAACACAACAAGATACACTCAAGAATACACTTGTTCTTACATTGTCTTATTTCTTGTTGTAATTTGCCTAGCTTTTCACTTTCACATCCTTGAGGTCTAGGCTTTTCTTGATTACACTTGCACTCTATTGTATTATCAATTATCGAGTTGTAATCTTGAATTTGGGTAATCATTCAACACAAGATATTCTTGTGAGTGTTCTTGTGGTAAGAACACACTTGGATGATCTAGGTGATAGGTGTAAGAAGATTGTGGTAATCTTCTTGTTGAGGTGTTGAAGAGTGTGGTGCTCTTCAAGGGTGAAGATTGTGGTAATCTTCACAAGGTGCCGTTGGAGATTGTGGTAATCTTCAAAGGAGATTGTGGTAATCTCCAAAGGTGGTGTTGAAGAAGAGTGTGGTGCTCTTCAAGGTGTTGTAAGTTGAATTTGTATTAATTTTGGTAATTAATAAAATTCTTTTTCTTTTTGAAATCCATCCCTGATATCTTTGGGGTGGTAGAGGATTAGGCCCTAGGTGGGTTGAACCTCTTTAAATCGGCGTGTGTTATTTACATTCCGCACCTTATTATTATCTTTGAGCATTCGGTTTGAAAAAGAGGACGATACCGAAAAGATGGAGATAATCTATTCACCCCCTCTAGATTATCGTAGCGCTTGACTTACAAGTGGTATCGAGAGCCAAACTCTTTGGCAAGCTCGTTTCACATCGCGAGTAAAGAGAAACGATCGTCGGCTCTGAACGAAGCTCATCTTTCCGGCACCTCCACCACCAAGCCACCTTGGTTTGATTCCAAAAATTTTACATTTTGGAAAGAAAGAATGGAATGCTATCTACAAGGTTGCGGGTTCGACATTTGGAACACCGTCATTAATGGAGAATCCATTCCGATGAAAGATACACCACACACCTCAAAAGGCTTCAAAAAGCTCAATGATGAAGAGAAGAAAATCATCTCCTTAAACGGTAAGGCTCTAAATATCTTGTATTATTCATTTACTAATTTAGAATATGAACATTTTGTAGGAATTGATCGGCACATGAAGTATGGCAAAAATTAGAAGCCATCTATGGAGTATTTGCAAATGAAAGGAATCAAACAAAAGCATCTACTTCTCAAAGGGATACAAGCTCAAATCTAAGGAACAAGCCTCTTACAACTTCCAACTATGAAGTTGAATATTGTTTTATGGGCATCGAAGAAGAAAATGAGGTATGTCTTAAACCCTCTACTTCCTATGATATTGCTATTCAAAATGATTATAGTGATTTGCAAAATGATTATGATGAATTACAAGATGAATTCCAAAACTTACTTGTTAAATACAAGAATTTGAAAAAGGAATTCATTGTTTTGAAAAAATGATAAGGATAGTTTATTTACTTCCTATGAATCACTATCATGTGCTCACACCACCACTCTTGATAAGGTTAGAAACCTTGAGAAAGAAAATAGTACTCTTGTTGAGGATATAAATTGCTTGAAAAATGATTTATCTAAATCCAACTTGAGTCTACCGATAGAATGACCAATATTGTTGATTGTTGTGATAATTCAAACTAGAACTTAATCATAAGCCTAAGGATGTCAATCACATGAAAAAGAATCAAGTCTCTAAGCACGTTGGTCATTATGCTCCTAGAATTATTACATGCTTTTATTGCGGTAAAAAGGGTCATACGGTAAATACTTGTCGGGCTAGAAATAGCTCTAATTATTGTTGGAGACCTAAAAGTCTCAAGACTAATCCCAAAGGACCCAAACACATGAGGTTACCACAAAACAATGTCATATTAGGTATCCGGCGAAATAATGATCGAAGAAAATTTATACCGCGAAGAAGATATCAAATGACTGTTTCATTTGATCAAAGAAGGAGAAACTATTCTCAACAAAGCCAATTTCAAGAAGAGCGTATAATCAAAAATGGGAAGAACACAATCTTGAAATGGCAAAGACATCATCAACAAGATGATTTTCAAAGAAGAGAGACTTTCAACAATGGGAAAGCAACAAACCTTTGAAATGGAGCAATCAAAGAAGTCATCATCAACAAAGTGACTTCTCGAAGGGAAGATATCATCAACAATGGGAACGACACAACCCATGGAAATGGCGTAATTGGTAACCCGTATCTCCCTATTTAAATATGCATTTTATCTAGTTAGTATGCATGTTTTTATTTGTGCCTATATTGCAAATGAGTTTTCAAGTATTTATTTTTTAATTAAGGTCTTCAATATATATTTGTGCTTTTAAAATATTTTTGAAAAAGACCTTATATGATGTTTTTTTAAAACTCTTGTGCATTTTTTGTAGACTAGAGTGTGTTATCATCTCCTATGGATTTTTATGGCATGAGCTTACTTGAGATATCTCTTAGCCTACACTTTTATCATTATGATTTGTGCTAGATTTGTTTTAAGTATTGTGTAGGATTTACATATTTTCACAAATGGCCATTTACGTCATTATTTGTCAAGAAAGGCATAAATTATCGAGGTGCGTTTACTTGTGTTATTCTTACTCTTATAGACTCGATATATGTATTGCCATGTGCCTATGTGCTTGGTTTTCATAGTATTTCATACAAGTGCCATTAAGAGGTTTTTTAGATTTTTTTGAAATGCACTATTCGATATTTGATTGCACATATTTGCTTTGTCAACTTTTGTTCAAATACTTCTTTTAAATGAGGTCTCAATTATATGCTATCGGATTTTCAAATTTCAAAAGAGACCTTTTGTAGCTTTCTTAAGCTAATTTGAACTTGCATGATTTATTAGACTCTTGATGATCTTCTAAATGCATAGTATGTGTTTCTTGCTTCATGGTCTATATATATATAGTGTCTATTCCTACTATGCTCTTTTGCAAAATATTTTGTGATTGATGATTGAGGCATGTTTTTACACTTGGGCTATTTTTTTCTTGCTTATATAAGCGATGCCGTTAATGAGTTTGTTAAGTTGTGTAGATGAGAAATGAAGTACTCCAAATATTAGTTACCTCAAAATATTTGGATGTACATATTCTACTATGAACACCTTAGATCAATTGGATGCCCTATGATGATAGTGATGAAGAAGACAAATTCCTCAATTGATGCTTCAAGATGAAGATTGGTTTTTAGAATTGCAAGATGAGCTAAAAAGGAAATGATACTTGGAAGTTGATGCAATGTCTTTCATCACAAACGATTATAAATGCAAAATGGGCACTCCGGAACAAACTCGATGACCAAGGCAACATTGGTCGAACTAAAGCGAGGTTAGTAGCTCGAAGGTATTTTCAAGAAGAAGGTAATGATTTTGATGTAATATTTGCACTCATAGCTCTTTTAGAAGTTATTTGCATTTTACTTGCCCATTCTTGTTTTAAGAAAATTTCAAGCTTTACTAAATGGATGTTAATTTTCTAAATGGTTTTATTCATATAGAAGTCTATCGGAGTTTAAAATTCTAGGCCAAATTTTTTTTTTAAAAAAAAGGCCTTGTACGGTTGATAGACTTAGCTATTTTTGCTAAATGATTCTACAAGAGGTAAAGTTGATACTACACTCTTTGTTTTTGAAAAAGGGCAAGATTGTTTACTTGTGCAAATTTATGTTGATGATATTATCTTTGGTGCTACTAATGAATCTTTGTGCAAGATATTTTTCCAAGTTGATGCAAGGTGTACTTGAAATGAGCATGATGGGGAGCTCAATTTCTCGCTTGGACTTCAAATCATTCAATGCCAAGTAGATGGTTACATTTCAAAATAACTCTTGAAGGAGTTAGGCATTGAAGAAGGGAGAATCATCTCAACCTCTATGGCTACCAATGAAGAGATTGACAAAGGTTGAGAAAGGCGTGTCGGTTGACAAACAAATTCGAGTATGTTTTCTTGTATTATTTCTATAGACTCGACATTCCATATGCCTTATGTCTATATGCTCGACTTCAAAAATTATCCCAACGAATCTCATTAAAGTGCCGTTAAAAGAAATTTTCAAATATTTGAAAGGCACTTCTTCTTATAACTTGTTGTATCCAAAGCTTTAAAATGTTCTTATTTTTCGGGATAACAAGTCCGGTCAAAATTATTCAAACTATGGTTCATCATAATCGAACTAGACATATTGAGATTCGATATAATTGTTAAGGGATTGCATGTTTTAACAAAAACTTGAGATGTGTTTAATTAGTCTCAAGGATAACTCGCGGATAGTTTTCGTTAACCGCCGAGTATTTTACCTCATTTCAAGCTTGATTATGACATAATGTATATTGAATGAGGTCTACATCTACATTCTGCACGTTTTTGAAACTTAGGGGCGAAAAATCGGATTTTTGGATCAAACCGGAATTTGCAAAAATGAAGCGATGGGCTCGCCAGGGCAAGGGTCGACCGGCCGCCCACACGCCGACCGGCCACCGGTAGCCCCCAGCCCTTGACCGTCGCCCACCGTGATCTCTTGGATTAAATCGTCTCTGTTATTTTACTTGCCGTTTGGCCCCTTTCAACTCTATTTCGTCCCCTTTGTCATTTGCACACACAACTCACTTCAAATGAGTTTTGTTGCATACATTACATATGTTGGGGATTATCTAGCTCGATTATCATCATCTTTGCTCATCTTTACCGATCGAATGGTAAGAATTTCACTCTCTTTAGCTCATTTGGGTTGAACCTCGAGTTTGTGGCTTATATGTATTTTTCTTGATGTAATTCATATATGTTTGTGATGAGCTTATTGATTGTTGATGAATGATATTTGTTAAATTGTATTTGGTGATGAAAAACTTGGCTTGATTTCATTTACAAGGGCTATATATATCTTTTTCAATTTTTGACGCCCGCTTAGTGTTTGATAAAATGTTTCAATGAAAAATTCATCACCTACATGATTCTCTCGATTTCAAAAGTCTTATATATTTATAGAGATCATGTTTTGCTTGTCAAATGATCTTTCATAAGCTTCTACAAGTCGTATAATTCGACTCTTCCCTCCTAGTTGGTTTAAAAGCTTCAATGTTCAAATAGCTCGATACATCGGTTTACTTGCGCACTTTGATATGAATATATGATGTATTTATTGTGCTAACATTCTTTTTGATGATTCCAAAGGGGAGAAACAGGTGGAGAAACAGGTTATAAGCTCATTAGCTCATAAAAGCTAAGATAAGCTTAACGAAAAAGAAGCTATAAGCTATGGCTTCATAAAGCCATAAAGTTGTGGATCATATTTAGTCCACTTGGTGCATTATGGTTATGTATGAATCATGGTCCATTGGTTGTAGTATGGACTTATATACGGTTCTAATGATGTATCTTTGACAGGGGAGCTTTTAAGTTATTGATACTTAAGCTCAATATCGAAAAGCTAATATTTTAGCTTATGTTTAAGTTGCTTCTATATAACTCTTGTTGTGCATGTTGATAGGGGAGCATTTGCTATATGTGTTTGAATATCTCTACTCCCATCCATGTGTTTTTATTGCATGGAATGTTGTCGCTCACAACGGATAGTTCTCTTTAACCGGTAAAATTGTTTTGTTTCAAAATCGACCTCGTTAAAATTGTTTTGGTTTGTAATCATCAAAAAGGGGAGATTGTTTGATAAATGGTTTATCATGATTTTGATGATTTTGTTTTTATACCAAAACAATGTTTTTTAAAGGTTGTCCAAATACTCCTAAATGATTTAAAATGGTTTTAATATTTTTCTGAGTATTTCCTCAAGTTTATTTTCGATATAAAATTGGACAATGGTTTGTAATCATCAAAAAGGGGAGATTGTTTGATAAATGATTTTATCATGATTTTGATGATTTTGTTTTTATACCAAAACAATGTTTTTAAAGGTTGTCCAAATACTCCTAAATGATTTAAAATGGTTTTAATATTTTTCTGAGTATTTCCTCAAGTTTATTTTTGATATAAAATTGGACAACACATTTAATGTTTTTAAGTCAATGGGTTCTTACATTGAAACTATGTTGTCCTAATACTCCCAATTGATCTAAAATGTTTCTACTATTTTTCGGAGTATTTATTGGAATTTATATCTGACAACACTTTTTGTGTAAATGTTTTATTTCTTCAAAACTATATTTCTAATGTTGTCCTAAATACTCCCGATCGGTTTAAAATGTTTTTACGAATTTTTCGGAGTATTTCTTGAGGTTTATTTTTGATAAAAATCGGACAACTTGTCATTGAGGAGGTCGACAGTCGGCCGTGAGCAACCGTACACAGGAACAAGTTTCGTGAAACAAAACTTGAGAACTCTCAAATTTGATCAGTGCAACCGGTTGCACATAGGCTCGACCGGTCGAGTGCACTTTGACCGGTCGCCGCCTGTGTTAATTTGGTGTTATATGTTTCAAACTTCTATTTACGTGCGACCGGTCGCCCTATGCTTTGACAAAGAAAATTCTAACCGTTGTCGCAAAACAGACAACTTTTCCTTAAATTGTGGAATTGATTTCTAACAGCTATAATCTTGATTTTAATTGCAATTTTTTTGTAGAAATCAGATTCCAAGAGGAGCCTATCAAGTATCAATCATCTCCTATAAATAGAGGAAGTTTTGAAGCACAACAACAAGAGAGAAAACAACAACACAACAAGATACACTCAAGAATACACTTGTTCTTACATTGTCTTATTTCTTGTTGTAATTTGCCTAGCTTTTCACTTTCACATCCTTGAGGTCTAGGCTTTTCTTGATTACACTTGCACTCTATTGTATTATCAATTATCGAGTTGTAATCTTGAATTTGGGTAATCATTCAACACAAGATATCCTTGTGAGTGTTCTTGTGGTAAGAACACACTTGGATGATCTAGGTGATAGGTGTAAGAAGATTGTGGTAATCTTCTTGTTGAGGTGTTGAAGAGTGTGGTGCTCTTCAAGGGTGAAGATTGTGGTAATCTTCACAAGGTGCCGTTGGAGATTGTGGTAATCTTCAAAGGGGAGATTGTGGTAATCTCCAAAGGTGGTGTTGAAGAAGAGTGTGGTGCTCTTTCAAGGTGTTGTAAGTTGAATTTGTATTAATTTTGGTAATTAATAAAATTCTTTTTCTTTTTGAAATCCATCCCTGGATATCTTGGAGTGGTAGAGGATTAGGCCCTGGGTGGGTTGAACCTCTTTAAATCGACGTGTGTTATTTACATTCCGCATTATTATTATCTTTGAGCATTCGGTTTGAAAAAGAGGACGATACACGAAAAGATGGAGATAATCTATTCACCCCCTCTAGATTATCGTAGCGCTGACTTACAAAGACTTATTGGATCATTGCTTTATCTCACAAAAAGCGGGCCGGACATCACCTTTGTTGTAGGTGTATGTGCAAGATTTCAATCTGCTCCAAAAGAAAGCCACATGACTCAGACAAGAGAATCTTGAGATATTTGAAAGGAAGCCAAGAAGTTGGCTTATGGTATCCAAAGGAAGGTGGATTCAAGCTAATTGGCTATTCGGACTTTGACTATCTTTGGATGTAGAGTTGACAGAAGAGCACCTCGTGCACATGTCAAATGCTTGGAAACAAAGCTAATTTCTGGTTTAGCAAAAAGCAAAATTCAAGTAGCCACCTCTACAAATGACGGAATACATAGTCTGGCAAAATGTTGTTGCCCAAGTCCTATGGATGAGACAAAGAAATGAGAGACTATGAAGTTGAAGAAAAGGAAATTCCAATCATGTGTGATAACACAAGTGCAATTGCAATCACTCAAAATCATGTGTTGCACTCAAGAACAAAGCATATCGATGTCGAGATATCACTTCATAAGAGATCATGTTGAAAAGAAGGACATCACCTTGAATATATTTCAACCGATAAACAGGTTGGGTGACATATTCACAAAACCATTATGTGAGTCAAGATTTGAAGAACTCAAGCATGAGTTAGGGTTAATTGAGCCGAGTGACACTCGGAAGACTCAAAGAAAAGAAATGAAACACGAAAAGGGGAATAAGAGTCGAACTCTCAAATCAACTAAGTGAATCACCATATCGGAAAGACAATTGCATCGAGTTAGGTGACGACAATGAGTCACTAGGAGAATCGTGAGAAGAAAAGTTAAATCGCTAAGGGATAAGCCGAGTCATTTATGAGCAAAAGGACAAAAATGCGGTCGTTTTTACTAAGCGGGAATGTTTTTAAGAATGACGTCAAGATAATTATGACCCGTACAGCAAAAGCCGCACACCAAGCTTATGATTGGATATAAATGCTTGCCGCATTAAATACGAGACATTAAATGCTAATCGGCATGCAAAATCTAAGCCGTTGATTTCAATCACATTTCAAAAACCACCCGCACGTCCTTTCGTGAACCATACTTAAACCATTTTAGTCCGTTTTTCTCACACATTACCAAAACTGCTCACTTCTCTCTCTCGGAAGCAAGGCAAAACTATCTCAAAACCCTATCAATCTTCAAATCACTTTCTAAGTTTCATTCGGTGAAATACTGAAAAATGGCATCCACTCATGATTTTGTCAAAGTTAGGAAAGCAAATCCACACCGGGTTTCTTGTGGATTTCGAGGTATGGTCAAACAGGGGTCCGATGACGCCCTCATAAAAAAGATCGCTGAAAAACTCGAAACGATCGGCTAAA
The DNA here is from genome assembly GCA_016081115.2 of Rehmannia glutinosa. NCBI lineage: Eukaryota > Viridiplantae > Streptophyta > Magnoliopsida > Lamiales > Orobanchaceae > Rehmannia > Rehmannia glutinosa. Next base: position 7,562 of record JABTTQ020003376.1, on the reverse strand, counting down.
ACCATTTCGACGATGGACTTTCCGATGACCTATGTGGAAGAGGTCGCATAGCCTCTCGTGAATCTTTGAGATTCACGATGAGGGGATCAAATCCTCTGTTCACGAGAAGGAGTTCATCATCACCGCCAAGGATTTGCGTAACACGCCGCTACACGCGGAAGGAGCACCGAAATCAATGAAGGCGATGTTGACTTGGTCTGCCGCTTGGAAGGAAGTAGCCAAGACCGACTATGCTAAAAAGATAGTCTACACACTAACACCAGTCGCCGGCTGAGGAGGACTACCACAAATTGTTGGACATCGCTTGCCAAATGCATAGACATCAAATTTGGCGCCGGCTTTGACCAACTAACCGTCCAAAGCGAAATTGATTGTAATGGTTGCGATCATTGAAGAAAAGAAAGTGAATCTCAATTGAGTTTGTCTCACAATGAGACTCTGTCGTAATGTAGGAACAAATCCTTCAAGGAGAATGGAGCATTTGGAGGATCCCCGGGATACGGTCCAGTGATTGGCCGGTGATGGAGGTAAAAGGAGTCCCTCTTCGACATGGAAAGGCGTTCCATGTAAACAAGAGGATGTTCAGATCAAACCTCTCTCAGCGCACGAAAGAGCCTACGCTAAGAGAGCGACACGAGTGAGGGGGAATCGGTGACCACTGACGAAGATACTGTTGTCTCCTCTCCACCAAAGAAGAAGGCGCCCCTGCAGAACAAGAAGATCACTCTCTGACAAAGAAAAAAAAGAAATCGCTCCCGCCCGCAGCCTCGAGTCACTGCCCCCGCAGCCGTGTCTCCCGCCCGGCAGCGGCGGAGAAGGAATCTCAAATACCTTCTCCGGTCATTAAGAAGAGAGAATTAATAAGCCAAGACGGCCAGGCTCCTCGAAAAAACAACAAGACCCCTGCCGCCCAAGACTCGAAGAAACCTTGTCGGAACCGGAAATCCCTCCTCGGTTCAAACAAGAAGAAGGAGAAGAATTTTCAAGCGTTCGAGCTTGAGAAGCCGGTAGTCCGTCACTCACCGAGAAGATACCCGAGACTGGCTGGAGAAGTAGAGCCTCCCGGGTGATGATGAAACGGCCAAGTCTGGCTGAGGGTTGATCAACAGAGGCAACAAAGACCCGGATGTAGTCGAGCAATGAGGAACAAAGAATGGCCGAGGCGGCCAATCACTGTTGGGAGGGTTGTTTCTCCACTAGAAGCAGAGGTCATTGAAGGTGTCGAGCAAATGTCTGCTACCTTCAATACCCGGAAACGAGGGCGAAGAGGATGATGAAGACGATTTAATCATGCACTCTCCATTGTATCCGGACATCCAAAATCGTCTGCGAGAGTGGAGAAAATGGAAGTTGAGCCTATCCAGTGCGTTTCAATATCCGAGTTCATTCTTTGAGGAAGAAGAACTCTTCGATTTCTTAAGGTGGACACAAATCTTTGCAAGCCCTTGACGAGATAATTGCATAAATATACTGAAATTCGAAAAGAAAATGAACGGACTAAAGCGGTGAGGACGCAGAGGCACGTGAGAAGGCCAGATCATCGCCCTATCACCGGCACCACGTAAAATACACATCCTCACTTTGACGCCCCATCGAAAGTGATGAGGATCTCGGACCTTCCGCTACGTAAGAGTTGCAAATACATCAAGCAATGGAAGAATCCGAGAATCCTTCATGAGCAAATAATGATGGAGGGACCAGGAGAGTCCTCCAAAACACAAATGGAGATAGACCCAATGGGAGTGGTGCGAAAGATATTGCCACCGTTATTCTTGCCACCACTTCCCACTCACTCGAAAGAAGGAACTAAGGAACTCGCGATGAAATCGGGATAGTGGGGACCCCAAATCGAGCCAACCCCTAATGAAGGTGTCTTACCACCGCCCCAATGGCTGAATACTCAATGGGAACAACCGGGAGTCCGAGACGAGTGACCCCAATCAAGTCACTCACCGGTGTGCCGGTGAGGGGAACTCCCTCCACCGCAGCAAGGTCGGAGATCTGCGGTGACTCCACAATGAATCTAGGAGGCGAAGTGGAGAAGGAACAAACACAAAGTACCAAAGAAGTTGTCATCAACGAGGCTCGGACGATTGAGATGTCTCGGTGAGGTGCCAAATCGCTCTTCGAAGGCTAATGACGATCTTTGATGCAAATCGAGGCACGAAGAATGTACTGGGAGTTAACACTGGCGGCGAAAGTGCAATCCATGGAGTTGAGACTCTAATGGATGCCACCGCAGAAGACCCTAAGATAGTCGACACCGTTATCGAAAAAGGATGTCCAAGGCCTCGCCGCAGTTTAGATCGCAGGGAGGTAATAAAGGCCAACGGGAGGTTGAGACTTCCCGGGGTAAAGAAGTTCAAGTACGAACATCCTCCCGCTATCATTGATCCATAAGAAAAGGAGATAAGTGCGCTTCACGATTCCCAGGATAATCCCGATGTAACCTTTTTGGGATCGGAAGGAGACGATGAAGCCGAGTCATCCCCCGTGATCGATCCAAAAGACACAAACAGGATGTTCCAACCACGAGTAAGTCGACCTCAAGTCTACTCACAAACTTTCAACTTTGATGAGCCACCCATGGAAATCTCATCATCGTCCGATGACGCTTCCGATAAGGCCGAGGACCGGTCAACTCACGTGGAAAAACCAGTGAGACCAACGGTTATTGAGACAAAGTGAGCTCGGCAAAGTCTGGTCAACTTCACAAATGACCCCACCAAACAGAGTCCATCACGCGCGGGCTCCCAGGCTGTCCGCGGGTTCGACTCCACAAGGAACTTCACGAGCACCACTCATCATTAAACAAATTCCAGTTGCTCGTGATGATCCTTTGTAGAATCATTTCCCTTCTCTATAGAGGTACCCGACCTCCCTGAAGAGTCGAAAGAGATCTCGAGCACTTCCACATACCGATCCCGTCATTCCATCGAGATACCATCGTTCGGTGACTATGATTTTGACGCCTTGCCGTCACCGCAATGAGAGGGAACAACTGGTTCGGGAGGTGTTCAAAGCATTATTCGCTGAAATTGAACGGATGGAGAGAACCAGGCCTCGATGGACATGAGATCGATAACAGAGATGCTGCCAACCTTATTGACCGACTTGAGAGGCATAATAGTCGAATCCGGAGTGGTGGCAACATCAACAAACAATGCGTGTAGAACAAGCTAGATATTTCGAAACATTGTTCAACAAGTCATTGGTATGGCGGCGAAATGAGAATGCCGATGCAAAGACAAAATTGAGAGAACACATTAAGCACATGCATGAATCTCACATTTGAGATAAAGTCGCCGTGAGCAAAATAAGAATGAGCTCCTGCGTATGGAAGAAAACATGGATCGAAAATTCAGCCTTCTCATGGCCGAGATGAAGTTAATCTGGTGAATCAACGCTACTCGCTCCAAGTTTCGCGCCGCATACTCCGATAGACTCGGCGAGAACTTGGCTATCGCCAGACTCGACTTCACTTTCGCTAGTTTGTTTCGGGTTCCTCTCTCCTTTGATGATGCCAAAAGGGGAAGAGGAATACCTAAAAGTCACTGAAGGGATCCTCAAGTTGAGAAGAAGGGAAGCGGTGAAGGGAAAGACAATGAGGAAGTTTCAAGAGAAAAGAAAGGAAGTCTGTTGAGGGGAAGGATCGAGAGATATGAACTTGATGATTGCACAAACCCCCAACAAGGTCTTGTCCACAAATGATATTATCAAAACTCCCGATGACTCGCCACTCCAACACTCTGTTTACCTATGGGCCGACAAGAGAAAGACAAATTGAAGCGAGGGATGGAGGAAGTGGAAGGAAGGATGAATGCCCGAGTTATGGATATTTTGAAACAACATGAAGGCATTCCAAAGAGATAGAGACACTTATGCCATCTCGAGATCTGGAATCGAGCCAAGATTAGTTGATGAATTTAAAACGCCGCATCCGAAGGGTACTTCGCAAACATGTCCATGGCTCAAGCCTGGACTTGTCTTGAAAAGGGTCTCACACTATGTGAAGAAGAAGGCCGACAGCATCGGGACTACCGATCCACTCTGTTTGGTCATTCTCCGCTAGTCACTCACCGGGAAGAAGAAGACCCCAAAGACAATACACGCCCGAGGAAAGAGGTAGAGGAAGAAGTATTGGTGGAGGAAGAGGTTTCGGACTAGACCTCTACCTAAAAACATTGAGTACATAGATCCGTGGCAAGAAAGGAGGGATCTATTGGGTGGCTTTGACGAAGTAGCCAATCTGCAAGTGGCTAAAAACAATGCCGAGTATGTGAAAAGAATTGAAGAAGAAAATAAAGACAAACTCAGCTATGGGAGGAGAGACAAGAGAGAATAAGAAGAGATGAAGTCTGCCCAAGGCGTATGAAAAGAAGAAGAAAGCAGGTGAAGATGAGAAAAAGAAAAGAAGACCAAGAAGATGAGCCAGTCAAGAAGAAGAAAAAGAAGGAGGAGCGAAGGAGATGAAGTGTTGTTGTCCACCCCTTCATGTATTTTACTATGTAAATACATTTTATGTAAGTCTTCGTAATAAATCAGAAATTCTCTATTTTTGCGTAGACATAGATGTTTGCTCGATACACTTTGTAAACATTGTGTAAAGGACAAGAATGTTATGATCAATAAAAGGATTGATTCTACGCATACATTCTCTGTGAATGCACTATATGTATGTATCTTTGCTATTTACATTTTGAATGTTTTAAGTTTTGGCATCATCAAAAAGGGGGAAATTGTTGGGAAATTTATTGTTTAGATTTTGATGAATGCCATGTAAAACTTAGAATAGGAAGTTGGCACCCCATTTTCGTTGCAAAACCGCATTGTAATAAATAGGGCTGGTCAAGTGAGTTAAGTCGGCTATGCCTAAACATGCAAGAAGACAACCGGAGACTAGAAGGAAGACTCATTGCAAGACAATGAGTATGGCAAAGAAGAGAAGACGGAACTCGAAAGGAGCAATTGAGATGCGGTGAGTAGAGTATCGATCCAAGTCAACTCAAGATAGCCAAGTCTCAAGTTGAAGTGACAAAGAGTCATCCAATGATTGGAAGCTGACTCTAAGTCACCTGGGAAAGCAAGGAAATGCGATCAAGTCGAGATAATCGGAAGAGATCCGTTGCCGAAATCAAGGGAATTACTTAGACAAGTAATACCTCCATACTACCTTTCTCAAGTGCTCGGTCCCGAGAAGCGTGCAAAAGGAATAAACCAATGGGAAGCACGCGCACCATGTCGAACTCTCAAAAGTCAAGAACAATTCATACGAGGAAGTGGCAATTCCAAGGATCGCAACAAGACAAGCCAGCGACCACAAGTGACTTTCAAAAATAAGCATATCTCTTCAACGAGCGATTTTTGAAAGATCACTATAAAAGGCCGAGGAATGACTCGAGAGAAGGTTACCTGAACCACGAACATTCAAGAAAACATTTGAATCAGTAACCTAAGATATTCTCAAATCATTCAAGATTAATCCTCAAGCTACATTACGAAGAAAAATCAATCCAACATGTTAGGAATTTTATTGTTTAGATTTTGATGAATGCCATGTAAAACTTAGAATAGAAAGTTGGCACCCCAATTCTTGTTTTAAAATGCATTGTAATAAATAGAGTGGCCAAGGCGGAGTTAAGTCGCCTACGCCCCTAACATGCAAGAAGACAAATCAAGACTGAAGGAAGACTCATTGCGAGACAACTCGAGTATGGCAAAGAAGAGTAGACAAACTCCTTTGGAGAAGCGGTGAGATGCGGTTGAGTGGAGCATCAATCAAGTCAACTCAAGAAAAGCCAAGTCTTAAGTTGAAGTGACGGAAAAGAGTCATCCATGATTGGAAGGCGACTCTAAGTCACCTGGGGAAAGCAAGGAAATGCAAACGGTCAAGTCGAGATAATCGTAAAAGAACCGTTGCCTGACGAAAATCAAGAGATTTACTTAAACAAGTAATATCTCCATACCACCTTTCTCGGAGTGCTCGGTCCGAGAAGCGTGCAAAAGGAATGAACCAATGGGAAGCACCACACCGTGTCGAACTCGAAAAGGTGAAAGAACAATTCATACGAGGAAATGGCAATTCCAAGAAGCTAAGCCAACGATCGCAAAGTGACTTTCAAAAATAAGCCTATCTCTTCAACGGGCAAATTTTTGAAAGTTCACTATAAAAGGCCGAGGAGATTGTTTGAGAAGAAGATGATACATAGATGACACACACGTGAGATAAACAAGCATATTAGAAAATTGAAACATTCTCAATCCTCAAACTGCATTACGAAGTACATCAATCCAACACTCACTGTGAAGGAAGAGAACTTCAATCGGTTGAAGAGGAAAATATCGAAAACAAGGGGTCTACATTCCGGGAAGGATTGTAGAAAGGTTCAAGTTGAACCAAGTCTTAAGCTTTTGGAGGGCTTCGTGATCAAATCCAAAGAGCTTGAGCAAGTGAGTTGTAGTAACAAGGCAAGCCTGTGAAGAAGGCGAGTCGTGAGAAGCCACGGTGAGTGATCAAGGAGTCTCCCAGATCGAGTCCCTAAGGATCAAGTCATTATTGTGATCAAGACTTGTATCTGGACATTACCACTTTGTAAACTGATCATTACCTAGTGGATTCCTCCGGGAGTTGGAGAAGAGAGGAGTAGAAGAATTACCCCATCTTCGAACCTCTATAAAAACTTCACTGTGTCATTTACATTTCAAAGACTTAAATTCTGCACTTTTAATCGCTTATATCTCTGGCGATAAATTTGCTATCCATTTGATAATTTATAAGTACTAAATCAAGCTCTAAAATCTTGCTTAATCAAACTTAAGGGTGTTAAGTCTTCCGCGGAAAATAAAACCACGGTTGAGTTAAATTATAGTCAACAAATCGAGTTACTCCATCAATGTTCGATTGAGTGCATTCGAGAGATTAACTCTCTGAGTGACTAATTCGATCGTCCATCAAGAACACAAAAAGTGTAGAATCAACTCGTAGATTTAAAAGGACTAAATCGAAAATTTGGTAAGGTTTATTCAACCCCTTCTAAACCTTACACTTACACCCCTGGGACCTACAAGTGGTATCGTGAGCGGTTGGTTCATTGAACCCTCCGCACCGTTCTTGAACTAGATCTCAAACTTTTCAAAGTCCGCTTTAGTACTTAAACCTTCAAAAATTTTTTTTTTTTTAAAGTCATTATCATGGAAGCAAATTTGACACGCATCCCTATGTTCACTTATCGAAGAATTTGATGATTGGAAAATTCGTATGCGAGGCTCATCTATCGGCATTACATGATGAGATGTGGATAGTGATAGAAGATGGGCCTCTGCAAATATTAAAGGTGAACACATTTGCGAAGAGTTGCGGTGAAGGAGAAGAAGATGCTGCTCCCAGGACCCGGTCGTGGTTGAAAAACCAAGAAGCGAGTGGACAAATGATGACAGAAAAAGATACAACCTGGACAATGTAGCCAAGGACATCACATCAAAACTTTGGACAAAGCCATATTCAATAAAGTCAAATCATGCAAAACGGCCAAAGAAATGCAGGACAAGTTGACATTGATTTG